>PVJN01009581.1:27394-60398 GCA_004026805.1 Lasiurus borealis | reverse complement strand
GGGGCGGAAGTGACGCCGCTGGACTGCGCCTGGCGCCGAGGGGCAGGTTCGTCTGTCCAGTTCCGGCTGGGAGAGTCGGGGGAGTCGCGGGGTTGTTTTTGGGGACGGGGTGGTGGCGTCTCCTGCTTG
Source organism: Lasiurus borealis (assembly GCA_004026805.1). NCBI lineage: Eukaryota > Metazoa > Chordata > Mammalia > Chiroptera > Vespertilionidae > Lasiurus > Lasiurus borealis. The sequence goes on along the minus strand of PVJN01009581.1, from coordinate 60,269 downwards.
AGGTTCCCTGGGTGTCCGCGGCGCGCACCTCCCTCGGCGAGCCGTGCTGGGAGGTGGGAGGAACAGGGTTGGATGCCGCAGTCGTACTGGCAGCTGGTTCTCCAGGTGTGGCCGTCCGCTCACGTTCGAGGCCACCGCCTTTTAGAATAAAAACCCAAGCAGTAACCAAAATCTAAATGGTGGCAGGAGCTGTTGGGGACGTACCGATTTAAACCCTGTTTTTGTTAGCACAAACGTGTTTTAAGTTAATTATGTAGGTTATATCTCGTTGATAGAGGACAATCTCCGAGGCCTAGTCCTGAGTGGCAAACGGTGGCGGGGCTGCTTTCATTTATGTTGAAAAAGGAATGGGGACCGTCCCGCCGGCTCTTTAAGAGTGTCGACCTGTGAACCAGGAGGTTCGGGGCACCTGCGGGGTGTGGGCTTGGTCCCTAGTGTGGGGCGCGCAGGAGGCAGCTGATCAGTGATCCTCTCCCTTTCTCTCTGAAATCAATAAAAATGTACTTATTAAAAAAAAAAAAAGGAGCCGAAGCCGGTTTGGCTCAGTGGATAGAGCGTCAGCCTGCGGACTGAAGGGTCCCGGGTTCGATTCCTGGCAAGTGCATGTGTCTTGGTTGCGGGCACATCTCCAGTAGGGGGCGTGCAGGAGGCAGCTGATGGATGTCTCATCGATGTTTCTAACTCTATCCCTCTCCCTTCCTCTCTGTAAAAAATCAATAAAATATATTTTAAAAAAGAAGAAGAAAGGAATGTGGCCCTCGCCAGTGTTTCTCACTGGATAGAGCACCAGACTTTGGTCTGAAGGGTCGCCAGTTGGATACCCATCAGAAGTGTGTGTACCTGGGTTTCAGGCCGAGTCCCCAGCCTGTCAGGGGCGTGGGGGAGGCAACAAATCAATGTGTCTGACATCCCTGTTTCTCTCTGCGTGTCTCTCCCCCTCCCTCCCACTCTCCAAAAACAAACAAAAAAAGACTCTCGAGTGAGGATTAACACTGGGAAATATCCCCAGGGGAGGAGTAACAACAAAAAAAGGGAATGTGTATGAAATGGGTGTGTTTCTAATAGTGTATATCATGTTACTTCTGAGCTGTTACACCAACTTACCTAGAGATTCCGAGTGAAAGACGGTTGTTTTCACTGATTACCCTTTTTACTATTTACTCTTTTTTTGTATACATATATAACTTTTTTCCAATTAAACTAGCTATTAAAAAAAGATAAAGACCGGTGATGCAAAAAGGCCAGGAAAGAACTTTCTCTGGGAGATTGGGGTCTGTTGCTACAATGGCCCTCAGGCAGGCTAACGCTTTTGGTCTGTGACCTCTGTGCCTTAGTGCCTTTTTGGGGGTTGGTTGGTCGGTTTTGAAGGGGTCTTCCCTTTTCTTCTCCATTTACACACACATATCCCTCATATTGAGTCATAATCTGCAGAGATGGCGATTTGTGATGACTGGAGTGGCAATTTACAAGAACGGGAAATGCTGCAGAGGGCAGCAGTATGCAGCTAGCTTTAGGGGGAAAGACAAACCAGAAAGGATGAACTTTTCCTGAATTTATAGTAGAAGTTTGTTTAAAATACAGGGTAGTTTTTGACAACTGCTCTTATTCTAATTGTGTATTACTAAAATTAATCCAGAAGTCTCTTCCTTGAATATAAAATAAACTTCACAGTTGTGTAAAAATCTCTCAAATAACAACTCTTCACAAATCCTCTAGATGAGAAAAATGGGAAAACATTTATTATAAACTTCAATATAGATTTCTTTCTCATATGGATAGTTTTTGCTTTCAGGATTGCTTTTAGTCTATCCCTCTGTGCAACATAGGTTATATTTGGGGGGGGGGAAGCTATCTTACATTTTAGTTTCTCACAAAGAAATAAATAGTAACAGTTGTGTACATGATGCCATTTTTACATATATTCATTTCATTTTCACAGTGATTCTATGTGCTATTAAAGACAAAACTGGAGCAAATATAAACTTGATTTTAGAGATATATTTCACATAGGTGATCGGTCTTCCCACTTCCTTTGAAGTGTCAAAATCTACTTTCAGTGTCTGATTTTTAAAACATTCTCTTTCAGCCTGGCCAGTGTGGCTCAATGATTGTCACCCTATGAACCAGGAGGTCAGGGTTTGATTCCAGTCAGGGTACAGGATCAAAGCAGGTTGAGGGCTCGAATTCTCTTTCATAATTTATGTTTACATATCTGTCCCTGTCCTCTGAAATCAATACAAAAATATTTTTTTAAAATTCTCATTCGAATTTAGTCATGTGCATTCTTCTAAAACAGTGGTTCTCAACCTTTCTAATGCTGCGACCCTTTAATACAGTTCCTCATGTTGTGGTGACCCCAGCCATAAAATTATTTTTGTTGCTACTTCATAACTGTAATTTTGCAACTGTTATGAATCGTATCTGTGTTTTCCAATGGTCTTAGGCCACCCCTGTGAAAGTGTTGTTCAACCCCCAAAGGGGTAGTGACCCACAGGTTGAGAACTGCTGCTCTAAAAGAACAATCTAAAATCTCTAATTCTTTAAACCTAGTATTTATTTTAGTGAAACTCAGTAGTAAATAAAATTTAAAGACTCCAAATTGTCATCAGAATATACTATTTCCCTTTTACCTGTCTTTCAAAGGAAACATTTAAAGTGCTAAAATTAAAGTATAGCAGTTGCCTTTGGAAATATGCCAGTCCACTGCAGGGCACAATACACTAATACAACCCATGTCAGCGGTCGCCAACTGGTGGCTGGTGGACCACTTGTGGGCCATGAGGTCCGAAAGATTGGCGACCACTGGTTTAAGGACACCTTTGGAGCCGTGGTCGCCAACTGGTGGTCCATGAGGTCCGAAAGGTTGGCGACCGCTGGTCCACGTTGTATTCCTTCCTGACTAAGCGTAGCCCCAGGTTTGCCCACATATTTTTTGTTCCTTCAACAAATGCCTGAGGAGATGCATTAGAGATTGTGGACACTTTGCTCTCCTGAGTCATAATTGGTATTTTGAATGTTTGGATAGAGATTTGCTGCAGGGCAAGCTACTGGCTTTTTGTGCTTATTGAGTATTCGGGGGTTCAGTGCCTTGAAAACATATCCTTGGTTGACTTAAAGGGCATCATTCACTTAAGGCTGATGGAAAAACAGCCTTAAAATGGCTGCTGACCAATGCAGGTGCTCATCAGTCAAAGCATCCCTGCTTTGTTCACACAGGTGTGCATTGCCTTGCCAGTCTCAGGATGTGCATTCCCGCTTTTCTGTTGTTTTTTTTTTAAATATATTTTATTGATTTTTCACAGAGAGGAAGGGAGAGGGATAGAAAGTCAGAAAGATCGATGAGAGACATCGATCAGCCACCTCCTGCACGCCCCCTACTGGGGATTCGCCCACAATCAAGGTACATGCCCCTGACTGGAATCGAACCTGGGACCTTTCAGTCCCCAGGCTGATGCTCTATCCATTGAGCCAAACCAATCTCAGCCCAGCTTTTCTGTTTTATGTGTACCACTAAAGAACAGAAAACTGCCGCTGAAACAGAAAGCAAGGATTCTTCCAGCTTGGAAAAGACTATGATCAGAGGCTTTGCAAGGATCAGAAATGGCAGGGTCATTCACAGTTCTTTAGACCCTAGAGGAAAATGGTGTTTAACAGTACTTTGACATACATTCTTTGGGATATATTCTGAGGGCAAAAGAACAAAAACAAACTCACGTCACAGATGTATTGCTAATAGTAGAATTGATAATTTTGAAACTTTCATGTCTTGTATAGATAAAGTATATATTATGCTAGTTAAAACTCTTAAGAGGAAAGAAAAATAGAAAGTAAAGAGTGTTTTGGGGGGAAGCCCTCTAATGACACATGATGTAATGTTACCCCAGTGGAGAATGCCCACTATCTTGATATCTAGATACCATAGCCCACAAAAGAAACAGCATTTCTCCAAGAAGTGGTTGAGTTCAGGCCTCAGGCCCAGAAAGTACAAACGTGAGCCTGGAACATCTTGCCAGAAAGCAAGGAAGTGCCTCAAAACTAGTAGGATCCAGTGAAAAGTTCACCCACCAGCTTGAGGGGACTCCATTAGCCAGATATGAATCAAAGAGTCTTAAAAGTATAACGACTGCCATATATTGTCAAAACATTGAATACATTTTTAGAATCCATAAGTTCAAAGTGATCATCAAAATCAAAGGTGGGGTAAGGATTTTTTTTCTTTCTAGAGGAGTGCCAAGCAAAAAAATGGAATGATAGAATTGGAAAAAATCACCATGTGCAGTCCCCAGTAATTTAGGCATAGGTTAGCCGCAGAAGCTAAAACTTGTCTTATAAAAGGAGATAGGGAAAGGGAGGATGTTTGCATGGTATCACCCTACAAAGGGGAATATACACCTTGTAATGTAGAAATTCAAGTCACCAGCTTAACCTAGCGATCATATTTACCACCATACTTACCACCACTAATGGTGGAACAACCTGACTTTAAAGGCCTCTTGATTTGATATGTTACATAACAACTTCACCCATGAAGAAGCCTTGCCCAGAATACTTAACCTGAATACCATCAAGTCTTTTGACCCAACTTCCGGTTTACAGGACCTACAGGGGTAGAGGAACAAGTAAAATGACCCTGAGGGAAAACTCCGGCAGGTCCAGAATGTGGGACATTCCATAAGAAAAGTGACCTAAATTCTTCAAGTCAGTATTATTAGCAACAGTGGAAGACTGTTCTAGATGGAGACAAAAGACATATCAATGAAATGCAATGGGTAAATCTCAGTGGGTTTCCCCTTGGAAAAACAAAACTATAAAAAATTTTGAGGACACTTTAGGAAATCTGAATATGAACTAAATATTAGATGATACTGAATTGTTAATTTTATTAGCTGTAAATTTACATAGGTTACTTACAGTGTCCTATTTAGGTATTTAGGGATGAAATACTATAACACCTGTAACATACCTTCACATGGTTGAGGCAAAATATATAAAGTTGTACAAAATTCAAGTGTGTATGAATATATATATTTGTATGGAGAGAGAAAGAATAAAATGTGGCAAAATGTTAACAATCACGGTGGCAGAATATATGTGTTCATTGTACTAGTCTTTCCACTTTTCTCTATGTTTAAAATTTTTTCAAAAGAGCCAGAACCGGTTTGGCTCAGTGGCTAGAGCATCGGCCTGTGGACTGAAAGGTCTCAGGTTCGATTCCGGTCGGGGGCATGTACCTTGGTTGCGGGCACATCCCCAGTGTGGGGCATGCAGGAGACGGCTGATCGATCTCTCTCATCGATGTTTCTGACTTTCTATCCCTCTCCCTTCCTCTCTGTAAAAAATCAATAAAATATATTTAAAAAAAACACAACATATTAAAAAAATTTTTTTTCAAAAGAAACAGCTGGAGAAAAGTGTTCACTGACTGGCTAGAGCAGTTTTGAGGGGCGTTGTATGCTTGGAGAAGGATGGGGTAAAGCAGCAGATAGTGAAGGGGCACTCGAAGCCAGCAGTAGCTTAACAGCTCAGAAGCATGGGGAAGATTACATAAGCCTGTGTGTGGTTGTCATAAACAAAAGGCTCTGAAAAGCCAGATGGGTCAAGGCTTAGCAGGAAGAAGTGGGCAGCAGAGGCCGGAGCAGTCACAGGATCTCTTTGAAGGCCAGGAAGGAAAGCATGAGAAAGCATTACTTTGCCTTCCCCACGTACAGGAGGGACTCCAGTGGACCTTGCCCTCTGATGTGGTGACCAGAGCTTTTTTTTCATTTTTTTTTTTTTACCGTTTGGCTTTCTCCTATAACAGCCTCCAGCGGTAGTCTTAAGATGATCTTTTGTGTGTTTTTTTTAAATATTTTTATTAATTTCAGAGAGGAAGGGAGAGGAAGAGAGAGAGAGAAACATCAATGATGAAAGAGGCATTGATCTACTGCTTCCTACACACCCCCACACTGGGGATCGTGCCTGCAACCCCAGGCATGGGCCCTGACTGGGAATTGAGCCGTGACCGTCTGGTTCATAGGTCAGTGCTCAACCACTGACCCCCACCAGCCAGTCTTTTAAACCTGGAGTTAACTGGATTCATCCACATCAGAGCCCCTGAACATACCTTCTGTATCTGGATGTTTCCATACATTTATGTCACCAGTTTATTTATACTAGAAAGTTTATTGCAGAAAAAGCCTGGGACATTCCACATCACGGTAAATAATAGAACACTTTTTTTTTTTAAAGGATACTTACATCAAACAACAGGTGGTAGGGAATATATGTTCCCAAATGTAAAGAGAAAACCAAAATGAGACCCAGAGTTTTGTCCCATTAAGACTTTTGGCCCATAGTTTGATAGTCGCATTTAGCCATTTTATTGCTTACAGGATCAGCAGTTGAAAACAAAAAAAAACATACAAAATGGAGACCTTAATGCCCAAAGAGCCCATTAGGTGGCAGTGGGGACACAGACATCTTTTGATGTCGGATTTTTTTTTTTTTTCTTTTTTTCTTTTCTCCAGAGAAGGAGCGTTAGTGAGGTAACATTGCCATGCAGCTTTGGGGGGCAGTAGACAGGGAAAAACAGCCAAAAAACGGTGGTTTATAGTGTCCAAGTAATGAAGAACTGCTAGTCACCTGTGCTCCTGTTCTTGCTTTTTGACATACTCGGTTTTGTTGTTGTTGTTGTTTGTCCTTGCTATGATTCTTTTATCCAGAGTCCTTTAGGTCATTTGTGCGAAGTGTGGATCATTGTGTTTAAGACCCCACAACATTTAATATGGGTTTTTATAGCAACGGCCTCATTCTCTCTAATTAGTGCTCATGACAGGCTGTCTGCGGGCCTGCTGCATGTCAGGGAAAAGTACTCTGAGATTTCTGTGCACGAGGTCTGTTGGGAACATCACCGGTGGGAGGTGACAGAACAGCACTGGGCAGAGGGAGAAGTTGCTTCGATGCATATGCACAAGAGGCCTCAGCTAATCCTTCAGGACCGTGGTCGGCAAACCGAGGCTCGCGAGCCACATGCAGTTCACGAGCCTCGGTTTGCCACTCTGTTCACTGATGAGTTTGCCGACCACTGCTCTAGGAGCTGTGGAGCTGGGATGGCCCTTCAGACATGCTCCCCTCCCCCATCCCCTTAAATTAAGGAAGCGGGGACTTTATACCCAGCCCCAAATGATCAGCCAGTTGAGCAATTTACTTGAACCCTGCCAACCACCAACACTCGCTGTGTCTAGGAGAATGAGAACCCCGTCCGCAGGGGGCAATCTGGGCAGGGTGCCACAGCATCCCCTATTTTTGGCATCTCTGATGCTGCCTGTCTCGCAGAAGGTACCCATATTAGAAACTCTGAAACAATGTCACCTTCTCAATCTTGTTTTCCGTGCATTAAAAGCTAATGGAAAAATACCTCTGCCCTTCCTGCAGATGATATCATGTTTGTTTCAAATTGATTTCTGATATATATATATATATATATATATATATATATATATATATTATGATGTAGAGCTTGCTGAGGCATGAGCATCTCAGGTACAAAGACTAAGCATTTCCTCTGTTGAAGGATGCTTCAAAAATTTTTGGCACAAGTTGGTGATTATTCCAACACATCAAAAGCCATTAGAGTGAATTTTATGTATTTTTAAAGAGGAACAAATCATATTTTCTAAAAGTAGCCTAGTTGCAGGAAGAAAATGCATTATTGACTATGAAAAGTTTTAAAATTTATATTTTTGCCTAACTTTGTTGCCTTTTGCATTCTGTGACACTGAGGTTCTTCCTCACTTTCTGCCAGTTTCTGCTACAGGAATCACTTTCCCTCTAACTCTACCACCTCAGCGTCTTCTGGATGTACTGTATTTTCCGGCGTATAATACGACCCCCCAACTTTTCCAGTTAAAATATAGAGTTTGGGGTATACTCGCCCTATAAGACAACCCCCGACTTTTGAGAAGATTTTCCTGGGTTAAAAAGTCGTTTTATAAGCTGGAAAATACGGTCTGTATTCCCTCTTTTCCCTGCTCCAGACAGGCTGTCCTCATTTCTCACCTGCTTAATGCAGTAGACTAAGAACGGAATTCCTTCTCTGAGATGGATCTTCTACACATGGCTGCCAAATTGATCTTTTGGATCAATTTGCCTATTAGACCTACCTGTTAAAAATCTCAACTTGTTAGCCCACCATATAAGGCCATTAATGATATGGCCACAGTCTGCTTTTCGGCCTGAACGCCAACTACATACATACAACTACATACATACCATGTACACACCTGCCCTGCTCTTTCTTTCTTGCCTTCCTGGTTGGCCTCATTCTTTTCCCCACTTCCCTGGTTGAAAGAATACCTTTAATGGCCCACTTCCAATTAAACATTGATGACTGTTCCCGGGTGGAACACCTTGCTTCTGTCTTATTCACTGTTTTTATATCTAGTAAAGAACTCTAGACCAGTGGTCGGCAAACTCATTAGTCAACAGAGCCAAATATCAACAGTACAATGATTGACATTTCTTGTGAGAGCCAAAAACCAACTTCTGCGCATGGGCCACGAAGTTTCATTCGCACTGTACGTGTGCGCCTGCACGTGGTATTTTGTGGAAAAGCTACACCCAAGGGGCCAAAAAGCTGCATGTGGCTCGAGAGCCACAGTTTGCCAACCACTGCCCTAGACTATTCCAGTTTAGGACAGTACCTCTAGGCCTTAGATTCAAAGGGCTAGGATGACATTTCTTTCTTCGTTACATTTTTAACACTTGGCACTAGTAGAATTGAAAACATGGAAGAAGCCAACTTTTGATAGCAGTGACCATTATATTTGACTTTGGAGAATATTCTAAAGATTTCTTGTAATTAGTTGTATTTCTCTGACACGTGAGCACATGATACCAGTTTTGTTTTTGTTTTTTGTTTTTGTTTTGTTTTTGTAGGTTATTACTGTAGTGAGATGGCAAGGCATTAATGTTTTGAAGCATTTTCTTAGTGGGCAGAACTTTTGATTGATCCTAATTAACAGTGTCTCTCTTTGCTGGTAAGGATATATACAGAAAAAAACAGGATTGTCATAGCTTGATTACGAACAATTTAATCAGTGTATCTCTAAGTTTTTGGTTTGTTTTTTTTTGTTTCTGATTAGCTACCTAATTTGATGCTTTTTCCACAAAGTGAAGTAGAACCAATCAACCCAACAGGCAATGGAAGAACAAAACTCAAGCAACTGAGACAAGAAAGTGGCTACGATTTATAGATCAATGTGGCCATTTGTCTTGTGGTTTATGAATAGCATTGAACACAAAGCCCATGTTCATTTACTCTCTTTGCTATTGCTTGTGAAGTGCCTAGGGTAAAGTCCTGTTACTGTATCTGTCTCATCTGAAAAAAAAAAAAGAGGATATCATAAGACAAACAGTGTGACTATAATAGCTGCTTCTAACAGTTTGTGAACCTAGATTAAATGGTCATGGGCTTTTTTGGTTGCAAGGGACATTCTGTCTCGTCTTACCGTTTTTATTCTGCATTGCTCTCAGATCTCTATCTTATGACCAAAAGAAGACATGTCAACATGCTTGACACCTATGAAACAGCACCTGGACCTGGGATCCGTAGTTCTAGTGTGGATTCCGCCTCTGGCTAGCTCTGAGACGAGCCCATGTTAGTCCTCTAATGGTAAGCTCTAAGAAGGGATTTCTAGGTATGAAATCCCATCTCATCCCACCTCTCCCCATCTCACGCAGGCCACCTCCCAGATCTAGGTGTTCATTATAGACTCAATACATGTTCCTAAAGGAGGAAGCTCTCTCTTGAGAGCTGACTTCTCCTTTTACTTTACGGAGAGAAAGGTCACTTGACAACAACTTCCTTTGATAATCCCCCCCCCCCCTTCCAGCACACGCATCTATAAATGATTTCTGTTGATTCATCTTTGGAAGATTTTTAAAATGACTGTTAAAATTTAAGTCATGTATACAATCAAAGCATTGTTAAAAAGGTAAAGACATGCCACAGGTCCTAGCTGGTTTGGCTCAGTGGATAGAGCATCAGCCTGCGGCCTGAAGGGTCCCGGGGTTCGATTCCAGTCAAGGGCACATGCCCGGGTGGCGGGCTCAATCCCCAGTGGGGGACCTGCAAGAGGCAGCCAATCAATGATTCCCTGTCATCATTGATGTTTCTATCTCTCCCTCTCCCTTCTTCTCTGAAATCAGTAAAAATTAAAAAAAAATTTTTTTTTAAATGACATGCCACAGACCATGAAAAGGTATTTGCAATAAAGAACTAGTAACCAGAATACTTTTTAAAAATCCTATATATCATTAAGAAAACAGGTAAATAACCCAATGGAAACGTTAAAAGCACAGACACAAGAAGTCAGAGGAGAAGAAGATATGAAGAAACAGTTTACATAAGAAAGAACCCCAAATGGCCAATAAATATCTAAAAATACTCAAGCCCTAGCCATTTTTGACTCAGTGGCTATAGCATCCACCTGGGGACCAAAGGATCTTGGTTTCGATTCTGGTCAAGGGCTCGGACCTCGGACCTCCGACCTCGGTTGCAGGCTCCTCTCTGGCCCTGGCCCTGGTTGCAATCCATGTGTGTCTCCCACCAAAATGTTTGTCTCTCTTTCTCTCTTTCCCTCTCTCTTCCACACCTTTTCTAAAAATCAATGGGAAAATATCCTCAGGTGAGGATTTAAAAAAATGTGTTTAAAAATACTCAAAGTTATAATCAGGGATGTATCAACAAAAACTATAACCCATCAAATGGAAGAAAATGGAAAAGTCTGAAAAATAACCCCCAGAAAATGGTAACACTTCTGCACGACTGATGGGAGTCCATATTGTTCCATCCTCAGTGGAGAGCAAGTTGGCATTCTATTAAGTTGAAGGTGGCCTCCCTTACAAACCAGCACCTCCACTCTGAGAGAGGCTCTTGCTTGTGTAATGAGGGAGAACATTGAATTTATTACAGCTTTGATTAAACACACACACACACACACAAACACTTAAAAATCACAACCTGAATGTCCACCAACCGAAAAATAGAGGAGGGCCGAAACCGGTTTATCTCAGTGGATAGAGCATCGGTCTGCGGACTGAAAGGTCTCAGGTTCAATTTCTGTTAAGGGCATGTACCTTGGTTGCGGGCACATCCCTGGTAGGGGGCGTGCAGGAGGCAGCTGGCTGATGTCTCTCTCTCATTGATATTTCTAACTCTCTATCCCTCTCCCTTCCTCTCTGTAAAAAAATCAATAAAATATATTTTTTAAAAAAGAAAAAAATAGAGGGGGAATAATGCAGTGCACTTTAGTCCATAAATGAATACTCATGAAATTAATAAAAGTGAATGAACTCAAGGTACATGTATCAACATGGATAAAACTCAAAAATAATGTACCGTCCAAAACAGCAAATTGCCTGAAAACCTCCTAAATTGTCCTCTCTCAGCTGCCAGAATCATTCTTTTATCGTGCGACTTTCCAGGTTTTAATCTTCCAGTGGTTTTCCATTTATTGGAAGTAAGTTTCTGTAGCTTAGCAAAACCTAGGTCCTTCAAGATCTGGGGCCTGCCAAAACCTCCAGCCTTAGTCATATCAAATCACTCACAGGTTTCTAAATGAGCCATGCTGTCACACCTTGGTGGCTTTGCCAATCTTTTTTTTTAAGTAACAAACAGTTTATTAGATCAAAGAAAATCGAATCTACACTAGAAGGTGAAAACTGAAAATCACATCACCGAATCTCCTGAGAATTCTTTTTTTTTTCTTTTAAAAAATATTTTTATTACATTTATTGGGGTAACATTGTTTAATAAGATTACATATGTTTTGTGTATACCATTCTATATTACATTGTATGTTGTGTTTTCATCACCTCAAATCAAGTCTCCTCCCATCACCATTTATCCCCATACTCTCTTCTATCTCCCCCCACCCCCCTTTCCCTCTGGTAATCACCACACTGTTGTCTGTCTCTGCAAATTGTGTTTATTTGTGAGTTTGTTTTTGCATGTGCTTCATCCCTTCACTTTTTTTACCCGTCGCCACACCCTGCTCTCCTCTGAGAGCTGTCAGTCTTCTCTATGAGTTTCTATTTTGTTAGTTAATTTTGGTCATTAGATTCTACATATGAGTGAAATCATATGGTACTTGTCTTTCTCTGACTGGCTTATTTCACTTAGCATAATACTCTCCAGGTCTATCTGTACTATAACAAAGGGTAAGATTTCCTCCTTTTTTTAACCGTCAAATAGTATTCCATTGTGTGACTGTGACATAACTTTTTTTTATCAACTCATCTATCGATGGGCACTTGGGCTACTTCCAAATCTTGGCTATTGTAAATAACACTGCAATGAATATAGGGGTGCATATATTTTCTCGAATTAGTGTTTTGGGGTTTTTTGGGTATATTCATTCTCCAAAGAGGAATTCCATGTGTGATTTTTTTAGGTAATTCCATATTGTTTTCCACAATGGCTGCACCACTCTGCATTCCCATCAACAGTGCATCAGAGTACCCTTTACTCCACACCCTCGCCAACACTTGTTTGTTGATTTATTGATGATAGCCATTCTGACAGGTGTGAGGTGATATCTTATGGTTTTAATTTGCATCTCTCTGATGATTAGTGACATCTGTTGGCCATCTATGTTCTCTCTGGAGAAGTGCTTTAGGATCTTGGTCCATTTTTTTTTTAATATATATATTTTATTGATTTTTTTATAAAGAGGAAGGGAGAGAGATAGAAAGTCAGAAACATCAGTGAGAGAGAGACATTGATCAGCTGCCTCCTGCACGCCCCACAGTGGAGATGTGCCTGCAAGCAAGGTACATGCCCCCGACTGGAATCGAACCCGGGACCCTTCAGTCCGCAGGCCGACGCTCTATCCACTGAGCCAAACCAGTCTCGGCTTGGTCCATTTTTAATTGGATTGTTTTTGGGGTGTTTTTTTTTGGTCTTGAGTTGTTTGAGTTCTTTATAAATTTGGATATTAACCCCTTATCAGCTGTATCATTGGCAAATATGTTCTTCCTTTCAGTGGATTGTCTTCATTTCATTGGTTTCCTTTGCTGTGTAAACACTGGTTAGTTTGATGTAGGCCTTGCCAATCTTGGTATGTTTGTGTGGAAGTTTCTTCTCTCATTTCCCTGGCTGATCTGTACTCATCCTTCAGTCCTCAGCTCAAGGATCATCTTTTCTTGGAAGAGTTTCCTGACCCCTTTCTCCAGGTGGAATTAGATGTCCCATGCTTCTCCTTTTGATGTCATGGCATCGTGTGCTAACTTTCCTCTATTGTATCTAGTGTTCCACTCTGCTCTCATCATCGGTATACCTTTAGGGTGGGGTCTTACTTATCTGAAGGTCTCCAGAATATGGCATACAGTACGTGCTTGGTGTTTGTTGAATGAATGAATTAATGAATGCCTGAGTGAAATAGAATATGAATTGATTACCGATATGGATCTTATCCAATTCTTAGTCATTAAGATCTTGATAAACTTTCCCAAGATAAAAATATTCATGTGAGACAAAAACCTGGGGCCAAAGGCCAAAGAGGAATTTTGTACAGATGCCTAGGCAAGTGAGGCATACTGGGCTTACTTTCCCACCACGAGGGCTAAATGATTTACCTCCATAGGTGATCACCTCCTATAATCATGAGCATGACGTGGGTAGACCAGCTGGCTTAAACTGAGAGAGCCATCTTTTCCAGTGAAACTTCTTTTTGGCATTTTTCCCAGCCATAGGTGATAGACTACCTTCATTTGCTTTTCATGCTACTTATGGAATAGTTCTCATGCCCATCACTCATATTCTTGGGGTCTTTGCTTCTAACCTATATTTAGTAGGCCCCCTTGTGAGTCTATCTGGAATGGGTTTAAGCAATTCACTTGCCAAAACAAGGCCCAAATATTTTCAAAATATTGTCTATTCTCATTATGTTCAGCTTGCCAGCTTGTGAGATCCACCATGAAGAGAGACTACAGAGTTGACACTAGGAAAACGATTGTCTCTGAACCTAGAGACCAGCTCAGACCAGGAAAGATGGAACCACATACGGGTTTGCTCTCCCATCTGAACAAGTAGAGTCATCTTTAACTTTGTAGGGAGGCCTCTGCCACAGCATCACCCGACCCTCCACCCTCATCAGCTTCCTTCTTGCACATGCCTACTCTTGCTCTTACTCCATCTTTCATCTTCCAAAGCTAGGCTGGGTATAGGACCGAGAACCAGCCAGCTCTTACCTCTGCCCTCACCAACCTATGGCAGTCCTCTTCTTTGTGGCTAGATGTTTTCTTTATAGGGGCTCTCAGACAATAACTAGCCTCTTAGGAAGTTTCTAGATGACCCTCTACTTTAAAAGTATGCACTTTTTTTTTAATTGCCGGATCTGATGACCACATTTGGACTTTCTGTAGATATCTCTTGAACTCCCCAGAGTTTTCACCCTGAATCCACTTAATACATAAACTTAGGCAGGGCTCTCGAAACCTGGGAGTATTCCAGCAGAGTGTCCAGTGAAGTCTGTTGACATCAAGACACTCCTTTAACATGTGTGAGATCCCTTGAGAGTTCAGTTTAGATGCAGCACAAGTAGTAACAACAAAGGTATACCAAAGAAGGAAAACAAGTTGTCAAGAACAATGAGTAATGGTAGAGTTCTTAAAAAATCAATATCTGTCTGCATATTTCTATGCATGGGGTGAGTCCATCAAAGTGAGTGGGTGACATTTGTCCCTGCCTGGCTGAGCCAGTGCTGCATGACTCACTTCTGTGCTATCAGTGAAACACAGCCTCTTGCCTGAGAGTTAATACTCACTAAAGGAAACTCTATTCTGCATCTATCACTAATTGAATTTTTAAATGTAATCCAATTTACAAACTTCCTCCATATTCTCTTGCTTGTTTCTAAGCTTCCTCCTAATCACTTTGAAGCCTGGCTAGATCTAATCAGGTTTATTTAAGTTTGCTTTGAGGAAGAATTAAATGCCTCCTTTTCTAAGATCATTGTGTTACCATCCCCCTCTCCCCACCCCCTCCCAATCCTCTCACCCCTCCGCCCCCGGCACAGGTCAGGTAGAGCAGAGAGGTGATCTCATAGGGTTTTTCCACCCAAGGAGTCTAGTTTTTAAAACATAAATATGTGAAAGCCCCAATCGTTGTCTCTTAAAATCCCCTTTGTGCTCAAAGAGGAAGCTTGGCAGATACTTCCAGCAAAGTATCGGGAATATCAGATCGCGCTGATTCCCCGAGTCCTAGAAACAAACCTCAATTTCTCCAATTCACGTTCAAGATGAGAAAACTTCCCCTTCTCATACACTAATATGACAACAAACCAGAAAGCAGTCTGTCATCCTACAAGTATGGCACATGAATTTGACAAGTATTCCATCTTCTCCCACTGGCTTATGCTGAGCCCTCTGGATACATGGCTCCCCCAGGTTCTCTGTTCAAGTCTTAATTCACCCCAACTCACTGGCTTAGAGGGAGCCCTACCCCTTGCCCCCAGCTCCTCTGGCATGGAGTTCAGTCTCTTAATTGACATTTAGTGTAGGCTCGCAGGGCGGAGACCGAGCTGAAATTTTATTGGCATACCCGGTGGTACTTAGCTTATAGCCCTGCAGTGCAGCCTGGGCATCAGAGTCATCCCTGTCAAAACAGACCTGCCGAATCAGAAACTACTTGAATGATTCTGACTTATCCGGGATGAGAACTACCACTTTGTCATTATTGTTATATGAGCTAATATACAGATAGACACTTTTTTAAACCATGGACTTTTATTAAAACTAGAGGCCAAATGCACAAAATTCGAGCACGGGGTTATGGGGGGTGGTTTGTCCTTCAGCCCCGCCTGCACCCTCTCCAATCTGGGACCTCTTGAGGGATGTCCGACTGCGCATTTAGGCCCGATCCTATCTGGGGTGAGTCCATCAAAGTGAGTGGGTGACATTTGTCCCTGTCTGTTCAGCAGGCTACCCTTCCTCAACACAGTCCCCTTGCTTCAGAGGAAGCTCTTCCACCCCCAGGGTGAGGTTGGGTGGGAGACTGAGTGGTCTGAGGTTAAGTCCATGATTCAGGAATGGGTGTGTGATCCAATTCTGGCCTCTGAGAGGTGAAGAGGAGTGGGGGAGACGTCTAGGAAGGGTCTTCCTCTTATAGGAAGGTTTACTCTTTCTCTTGCGTTTTCCGATTGTCACTGGCATCTACCAATGATCTGTCTTCCTCTCCTCTCTCCCTTCCTGAGAGGGAACAAGTTTTAAGAGGAAACTGAAAAAACCCTAGATTTTTAATGGTGGATCAAGCAAGCCTGAGTTGATCTAAATTTAGACTTCCACTTACTTGTACTAATAAGAGCCTAGTTGTTTAAGATAGTTCTATTACTTGTGACTGAAATATCCTCCCAGTTCTTATTTCTTCAATCCTGAGTACCACATGGCAAAATGCCCTCTGTAGTAAATAAGCATTTGTGGAATAAATGAATGAATGAATGAATTTAGTAGTCATTGAATGCCTACATGTGCCAAGTACTAGAGACAAAGTAGTAACTAAACAAAGTCCCTGTCCTCTTGATTTTATACTGTGGTGGGAATAACACTGCACTCGCTGGTCAGGTTAACAGCTTCTCTAGGAAAATAGGCTTTATATCTTTCCTTGTACAGAAAGGAAATGGTTCACCCAACGTAAGTAGTTAGAATGGGAGCATCTGTGCCAAAGGATCAGTGCTTAGGAATTCACGTGAGCACCAGAGTGACTTTCTGCAGTTAAAGGAAAAGGAAATGACAAGTGAATTCATGAAGAATATTTTGTCTCCAAGTTTATGACTCAAAGGGAAAACTGCAGTGCTGTTATTACAATATCTCAGCCCTAGAGCCTAAGACAGGTGTTGCAGAGGACCAAAATGGGAGCAGCAATCTGAAAGGGTTAGGAACACTTGATTGACTGAGTGTCAGTCTGACTATGTGAAAGGTAGTCACAGGAGGTAGTGGTCATCTCATCTACAGATCCTCCCTCTGCCATAAAGGCATCCCCTTAAAGATTGCCCAGTGCCAACTTAATCTGGAAAATGGCCTTCCTTACAGAGATTTTAGTAACGATAGACTCATTTAAGACTGCATTACCTGAATTCTTGGTGCATGTGATCAGATGTTCTCCTTATTTTTCTAAGGAAGTGAACATGAGTGAGAGTGAGTAGACCCATCACAGAAGATGAAGGAAGGAATCACCTGGTGAGGAAATGACTGCATTGAAGACAGATTTGGGGTAGTGATAGACCTAGTGATTCAGAAAGCAAATTCAGCAGATGAGATAGGAAGGAACAGTCCAGCAAAGTGAAGTGAGCGGCAAAATCGGGAAGATTAAGCCTAGTTGGCTTGGCTCAGTGGTTGAACATTGACTATATGAACCAGGAGGTTATGGTTTGATTCCTGGTCAGGGCATATGCCTGGGTTGTGGGCTCAATCCCCAATGTGGGGCATGTAGGAGGCAGCCAAATAGTGATTCTCTCCAATTGATGTTTCTCTCTCTCTCTCTCCCCCTGTTCTTCTCTGATTCATTAAAAAAATAATTTTTTTATCAGGAAGATTAACTATTATATAAAACCAAGATAAACTCTAGACCTAGCGAGATGGGGCTTCATGGAGCAGAGCTCAGGAACTTTGAAGCCTGACATCAATGAAACAAGAGTCATTTACATTGATTATAAGGTCTTGAGGTTGGGCCTTAGTATTAAAACTCAACTGAGAGACAGGAGACTAACAAAGCTCTACTCCTTCCACAGGCCTTGTGAGATAAGGGACATGAAAGTCCACTTTGAGATCTTTGCTGAAACTACCAGAAAGGGACAGGTTCTCTTCCTGTGGTAAATACTGAGTGGCTGAATTAGTTCATCAGGCTGCCCTGTAAGATGTCAGCAGTCAGACAGTTCTTCATTCTTAAGCTCTAAAATTACAAGTTCTTCTGGAACTGGCAAAATCTCCCTTCAGTTCCTGAAACTAAAAGACAGTCATGATAGGGCATCTTCCCCCTCAACACACACCTCCTCCCGCCACCTCAACTTTCATCTCTTTCCCTGACGATAGCATTGCAAGGTTTTCGTTCGTTCGTTTGTTTGTTTGTTGTTGTTTTTGGAAGACCACTCCTCTGCTCCCAAACCATGTGACTCAGGTGATGCCAGCTCCCAGTCACACTCTGCCATCTAGGAAGGGGTGACTTGACTTGACTAATTAGCATATTCCATCCCTCTAGCCACAGTCCAGGCTGGTCCAATGAAAGGTAGTTTTGGGGTTTTTGCTGGAACCACCAGAAAGGGACAGCTCTCCTCCTGCTGGGGTTGCTGAAGTGTACAGTGTAGAATGGGAGCACAGAATGGGCAGGAGCCACTGCATGGAAAGGGCTTGCCAGCAGACGCAACCAATCCAGAGGAAAGCAGAACTAAGAGGAAAAAGGAGAAATTGAAAGACAATAATTTTGGTGGTATAATTTGAATATCTAATGCCAGCTGTGCTTGAAGGCAGGCCTACCCCTGGCCTTCTGTTTAACAAAGCCTGGATTTGGTTTCTGTTACTTGCAACTTGGCATCCTGAAACGATAAGTCATGGAGACCATCTTATGATAAATAACTTTGCTTTCCCATCTTCTCACATGAGTTGATGAGGTCCAGCCAGTCAACTTATGTTTATGTAGTGTCATCTATTGCCGGTGGCAGTTCTAAGCACTGGGGATACAGCCATGGATAAAGGAGTCCTTGCTGTCAAAGAACTTACATTCTAGAACAGTGGTTCTCAACCTGTGGGTCGAGACCCCTTTGGGGATCGAACAACACTTTCACAGGGGTCGCCTAAGACCATTGGAAAACGCAGATAAGATACATAACAATTGCAAAATTACAGTTATGAAGTAGCAACAAAAATAACTTTATGGTTGGGGGTCACCACAACATGAGGAATTGTATTAAAGGGTCGCGGCATTAGAAAAGTTGAGAACCACTGTTCTAGAAGGATGAGACAGCCACTCAACCAGTCCTCCATACCGAAGTTTAGCTAGAAATAAGAGATATCAAGAAGGTTAAATAGGATCATGAGCAGGAGAGGCTGTGGTAAGTGAGGGTAGCCAGGGAGTGGTCTGTCAGAGGAGAAGGTGATATTTGAGTGAGGTCATAATGAAGAGGCCAGAATGGTAAGAAAAGGCAGCTGGCTGTTCAAAGATTGGGGAAGAATGCTCTCAGCAGAAAGAAGAAAAAATGTAAGGGCGGGGAGCCAGGAATATTTCCTGTTCAGGAGACAGAAACAAGGAGAGTGTGGCTAGAGTATCCTGAGTTAGGGAACAGTGGAGAGAGGTGAAAGGACAGGTAAGCTGGGGCAGACCCCTGGACCTTGCGAGAGTTTGGGTTTTATTCTGAATACAACGGGCACTCACTGCAGTGTTAGCTGGTCCTGACTTACCTTTCAAAAACAGTATTCCATTGTTGGGTGAAGGTTGGACTAAAGGAAGACCAGAGGGAAGTAAGAAAGACCCTTTAAGAGATAATTAAATAGTTCAAACAAGAGATGATGGATGACCACAGTTGATGCAGCAAAGATGGAAATGGAAGGAAGTGGTGGGATTTAGGATACATTTCGGAGTCAGAGCCAATAGGATGCGCTGATAACTTAGAAGTGAGGTGTGCGGAAAAGAGATAGTGCAGGCACGATGACTAAGTTTTAACTTGAGCAGCTAGATGGATGATGGTGCCACTTACAAAAATGAGAAAGCCGAGTTGGGGAGCAAAGGGGGTAGGAAAGAATTCTATTTCTGTCTCAGCTCTGTGAGACATCCACCCAGAGATGTCACATGGGCAGACGGTTAGCCACACCTGGAGTTCAGAGCGATGTGTAGGTTGGAGAGACCTGTTTGCACATCAGAGACACACAGATGGACTGGATGAGGTCACCCAGCTGGAGAAGAGAAGAGAAATGATCAAAAACAAAGGCCTGGGCTCTGCACCCTTCAGAGAAGGGGAGAAGCAAAGGAGAAGGAGAAAGGGCAGTGAGGGAAGAACACCAGACAAACATGACGTCACGGAAACCTAGACCAGTGCTTCAAGAACAAGAGAGTCATCATCTAGGTCGCAGGCTACCCAGAGGTTGGCTAAGATGAGGACAGAGAACCAGCCATTGACTCTGGCAAGAGAACCCCCATAGGGACCGTTCAGTGGAGGGGTAAGGACAAAAGCCGTGTGACAGTGCAGTGAGAAGGGAGTCAGAGGAAAACACCAGGTGGCAATGGAGGGATATGCTCTTTTTTTTAGTTGAATAAGTTTACAGTTTATTTTTGGTTTAATTTACATACAATGAAATGCACATATCTTAAGTAATGAGTTTTTTTGTTGAGGTAAAATTCACAAAACATACAATTAACCATTTTAAAGTGAACAATTCGGCAGCATTTAGTACATCCCAATGTTGTCCAATCCTGGCCTCTATCTAGTTCCCAAACATTTTCCTCACTCCCAGGGGGACCCCATATTCTCTAATGGGTGTGGAGTTTCCTTTTGAGTTATGCTTTATTTTTTAAATATATATTTTACTGATTTCAGAGTGAGAGGGAGAGAGATAAGAGACAACAGTGATGAGAGAAAATCATTGAGCGGCTGCCTCCTGCACGCTTCCTACTGGGTACTGAGCCCTCAACCAGGGCATGTGCTCTTGACCAGAGTCAAACCAGGGATCCTTCAGTCCGCAGGCTGACACTTTATCCACTGAGCCACACCACTAGGGCTGGAATATACTTTCTTGATGCACTAAATAATACACTCCAAAAAAAAACACAAAAAAAAAAACCCAAGAAGATTTATTTTTTTAGGCCCAAATAGCTGAAGTTCACATTAAACAGCTTTTTATTAAAAGAACATGAGCTCAGCCAAAGTAGTCTATTGTTAGAAGTCAGGGTCATGGTTACCTGTGAAGAGAGAAGAGCGGAGACTGTGTAGTGGATGGAAGGAGAGCATTGGGGGCCTGCGGGATGCTAGAAATGGTCTATTTCTTGGCCTGGGTGGTGGTTACATAAGTGTGTTCACTTAATCACTCAAGCTGTAAAATTACTTACCTAAATTTTTCTGTATTCTTCTTCAATTTAAGATTTATAGAAATAGCTAGGAATCAGGAGGCAACCAGCTGTGTGATTGCAGGCAAGCCACTAAACCTCTCTGGGCCTCAAGTCCCTCACCTATAAATGGAGGGGATTGGGCCAGATGCTCTCTCAGCTCCCTTTGGCCCAATTTGGTTCCACGTGCGGTTCCCTCCGTTTGAAGGGGGCACCTGTGCTGCTGAAATAACCTGCAGTCCTCGCTGACTGTGCAGAGGGGGTGTCCGGCCTTTCTCATGTCCTTCCTCTCAGAAACGGACGGTTGCAGCTGACGTCTCTGCGGTGCCACTTGTCACCGGCAAGGCAGCTGGGCAGTTAATGATAGTGTGAATAAAAAGCTGCTGTAATTAGTGGCTGGATGTTCGGGCATTACTGTTATTTTAAAAAATCAATTAGTTGAATCAGAAAATGCCATTGAGACAAACATCTATTTTTTTTTTCCTAGCTTAGTCCAGCTGGGTAAGAGGATAATGTGGTCACTTCCAGGAGGGGAAAATGTGTTTCTGATTTGGTGGAACTTAGTATATATTTTTTAACCTGCATAGGGGAAGGTCGGAGGCTGGAATCTTCTTATTTCACTTTGAAGTTTCTGTGATGGAGAAAGAAGCTTCACATGATTGTCTGTGATTCGGAGCCGCTGCTGCCTTGTTAGCAAGCTCCTGGCTCAGGCACTGACCCGTCACTTCTTCCCTTGAGAACGCTGTTGGGTACAAAGCTCCCAGGACACCCGGGGTCATGGATCTGTCCATGTTCCTGGCTCCAGGTTAGACCTGGGAGGCCATGAAACAAGGCAATGAAGCAACAGACAGCTGTTCCTATATTTCTCATTCATTGGGCAAATAACTGCACTTAGCTAAGCGATACAAGATGGCTTTTGTTTAAAGCAGTGTTTCTCAACATGTGGGTCGCGACCCCTTTGGGGGGTCAAACGACCTTCTCACAGGGGTCGCCTAAAACCATCGGAAAATGCAGATATTTACATCACGATGCATAACAGTAGCAAAATTTCATGGTTGGGGCTCACCACCACATGAGGAACTGTATGCAAGGGTCCCGGCCTTAGGAAGGTTGAGAACCACTGGTTTAGAGCTTCCTTCTGAAGGCTGCCCGGGTCTGTGTCCTGCACTAGCCAGGTAGGTAATCATTGGCCGGTTACCAAAATGTCCCAAGCCTTCCTTTCCTTATGTGTAAAAGGAGCTATCACCAGGACTCACCTCACTTGAGTACATATGTGCGTGCGCACACACACATGAATTTGTGTGCGTGATCCATGGGAAATACTTTGCTTAGTGCCTGCCATGTAACTGGCGCTCAGTCAGTATTCGCTGTTTTTACTCTGGGGAGAAGAGGTAGTTCGCTGGCCTGCAGGGCGGGCAGTGGCCGGCAGCAGACAGTGGAGGACCGTTTTCCTCTTGGTGGCTTGAGGACTCCTGTGTGCAGGGGCTGTCGGCCGCGGTGGTGTCCTGAGACCCCGGCAGGGCTCGGAGACGTCTCTGTGCTCATCAGAGCCGAGTTCCGGCTTGTTGGCCTTTCAGAACTGCACGTAGCCCCGGAGAGGGAGTCTGAAGCTCTGGCTCTTCCCCCGTAATGGATGGGGACCACACCCCCTGCCACCGCCACTGGTGACACAGGCTTTCAGCATAATGGAAGGCTTTCGGGGATCTATTTTTCTCTCGCTGCATTACTCACCTCACTCCTCTGTGTCACACGGAAGGAGAGGGGGAGAAACAAGAAACTGCCGAGGATGAGTCAGATGTCAGCAGCGCATCCTCGCTCAGGAGGCCCCGCCGTTGCTTATGCATTCCCGAGATTCAGATCCAAAGCTGGTCCTGAACTCACGCTCCTTTCTTCCTCCTCTTCCTCCTTCTCGGGGAAGGGCGACCGCAGGGAACTGTTTTGATTGTATTCTTGCCAGGCCAGAGGACGGGGGAAAGTGATACTCCCAGAGCTGGCTCTTTCAGGCCCGCTGGGAGCCTTCATCACCAACACAGGCTGCTTCTTGCAGCCTCACCTTCTGAGACATCAACCCCCATCTGAGCTTCCCTGCCTTCCCTCCCAGAAGTGGCCACGGTCACTATGGTTTCTCAGCGGCTCCAGCTCCAAGAGGAGCGTGGAGGACTCCTCCTTAGCGACCAGCACCTGCTCTGCCTTCTCAGCAGGGGTAGTGCCTGACTGATGCTCCAGTCGTTTCAGGGAGGAGGGCGGCAGTGTCAGTGCCTCCACCTGTAACGTCTGCACAGCGTTCTCTTTTCAGGGTGGCGTGGGGTCCCTCCCCAGGAGGTGTCGAGAGAGGGGAATGCTAAAGAGAAGGAAGAGATGCCATCGTTTTTATGATGGTCTGTTGTGGAAGCTAAAGGAGTTTTCTTATAACACCTTGTACTTGCAGATATTTTCTTATTCCCACGGTACACAGCAAGGGAAAGATCAGGAAGATAAAGCCGAGGGTCAAGTTCAGGGTGTGGGGCAGAATGTAGGACATTGTTGAATTAACCAGCTTCTGTCTGGCATGAGTCATGTTTTGAGCATCTCTAAAGGCCATAGGAAACAGCATTACTGAAAACATTGATTTTAACGGAATGGGTGTGCTTGGGGCCTGCAATTCCCAATTTGGGCCGAGCGTTAGAGTCACAGGGAGCTTTCTGGTGATGCAGGTTCTGGGCTCGGTGCCAGGGAATTCTGAGTCCCTGGTCTTGGGTAGGACTCTTGATGTTAGAAGCTCCTGATGACTGGTCAAGTTTGGGAACTGAAGAATTGGGCCACATTTTGAGGGGAAGTGATCACATATCACCTACCATTGATAAGGCAGCTCAGGCTTCTACACCTTTGGTGGTGAAATGTAATACAGTGGTACCTCGAGATACGAGTTTAATTCGTTCCGTAACCTTGAGGCGTGGGAAACTATGAGACGCTCGAGTTGCGGTAAACGGGTGGGTCGTGTGCAGCTGGCCGATCCGCACCATTACTCCTATCTCAAATGTTGCTCATATTTCAAAACAAAAATCGCTCGCTCGACGGCTCGTATCTCAAAAATCTCGTATGTTAGGGCACTCGCATCTCGAGGTACCACTGTATACAGAAAAGCACACGAAGCAGAAATGCGGCTCAGAGCCACATCCAGTGTCCACCTCCCAGCCGAGAAAGGGAACATTGCCAACAGGTGCATTTTGGGGGCAACTAAACAGAACCTTGAAAATCCCCCTATTTACAAGCCATGGGAACTATTCCGTTGCTCTAGCATCTAAATGGCGAGCCGTGGGCTTTGGGGGTGTCCCTCACACTCTCGGGTTTCTCTCTGACTTAAGGAGCTAACGTTTCACCCTTCATACCCTGCACTGGGGTCCTGTAATTAACCAAGAGTCAGAATTTCACTTCAAACCCCAGCTCCTCCACTTTCCTGTGGAGTGTACTTGGGCAAGTTACTTTTTATCCCTAGCCTTTAGAGTTCTCATCTATACTATGAAAAAAATAACAATATCTACCTCATAGGGTTTTGTGAGCATTAAATCTGTTGAAAATTCAACAGGACCTGGCAGTCTACAATTTTCCTGTCAAATCCCGTTTTCTCGCCTCTCCTCTCCAAAAACGTCTCTTCCAAGAAATTATCCTGTCTCTCCCCTGCATCTGGGCCCTGCGCCAGCGGACTGTGTCATTTCCATCTACAGGCTCTTATCTCTTACCTTAAAAGGAAGCAAGCAAACAAACAGAATCCCCCCGTGACCCCACGTCTCCCTCCTGCCATCACCTCATTTTTCTGCTTATCTTCACGGAAAAGTGTTTGTCATTATCGTCTCCGCTTATGCACTCCACGTTGCTTCCTCTGTTCTCTGCGGTTGGGCTTCTGTGTCCCTGAGCCACTCAGACGACACCTGTCCAGCCGACCAGTAATGTCTGCGTCGCCCCAGTGCAGTGCTGACGGCTCTCTCCTGAGCTCAGTTGGCCTTCGGGCAGCATTTGACAGAGCTGACCGCGCTGAGAGGCGGAGGCAGAGCCTTCCAGACAGAGGGGACCGCAAGCCCAAAGGCCCTGAGACAGAAACAGGAGAAAAGGCCAGTGTGGCTAGCGCACAAAGGGTGGGGGGAAGAGCCGAGAAGGCTGAGGTCAGCAGGGGCCTCATCCCGTGGCACCCTGTCCACTGGAGGGAAGCTCCAGCACTGGGCCTGGCACAGAGCAGGTGCCCGGTGGTAGCTATTGTCATGGTTACTAGTGCCAAGTGTGGGGGAGGTGGGAAGCCAGCTGAGAAAATCCCGGGCCTTCAAGAGCTTTCCTTCAGGTCCAGCGTCTTATATCCGTTCCGTGGGTTGCTGGGCAAGAGCCTGGGAGCCGGTCTCTATAGTCAATTTGCTGTCATTGCCCTCCCGCACCCCGTATGCCCCACACACTTCCTTGGGTAAAAGCGCCCGATTCAGTGATTCTCTCTGGATATTTAAGGGTTAGTTTCTTACTTCAAAGGGAACAAAAGTGGGCTGTGAGTCCAGCAAAGAAAGAGATGACTAAGATCCCAACCATGAGATCACAATGTGGGCTGGGGACAGAAACCAGCCTGGTGTCCTCTCTGATTTTCCAGATTACTCAAAGTAATCCCTTCCACGTAAATAATAGCTGGCCTCCGCTGTTTCAGCTGCCCGAGCTGCCCAGCACACAAAGGAAAGCACACTCTGGAAGCAGCCCTTTGAGTTCCTGATGCAACGCCTGTGACCTAACCATGGGCACACCTGTAGGTATACATACACTCAACAAATATACATTCTTAACAGATATACTCAACACACATACACACTCAACACTGAGACATTTAATACACATAGACATTCAACACATTCAACATATACAACTTGCAAACACCCTCAACACACATAACCTATAGTCAACTGACACACACATTCAATCCCCATGCATACTCAACACATACTACCCAACAGACACTCATGGACAACACACACACACACACACACACACAGCACACGCACGTTGAACTCCTACATTCCACACATCAACATTCACACACAATCTGAACATTCGTGACGCTGGTAGACTATGAGGTACTTCCCATTTCTTTGCCTTTATTGCCCAGCAAACTGACAGACCATGTGGAAAACTGAAGTGAGTCAGGAAAGATTCACCACTTTCCATTTTAATTTTATGCCACTTACCGGCCAGATCAGAAAGAAGGAAAGGAGATCAGGAAAAATGATCTCTTGTGCGTGCATTGTGCATTCTCTCTTCCCGTCTCTGCCCCTCTGTCTGTCTCTGTCTCTGTCTCTGTCTCTGTCTCTGTCTCTCATTATGGAAAAGCTGACCCAGAAGAGTGACCCATTTAGAACTGAGCTCCACAAAAAGTTAATGTGCACTATGGCTTTTCAAGGAGACCTACTTAAAGCAGACCACGCTGAATTTACTCTCCCAAAGCTTGAAAGTTTAGAGAATACTCCAGTTACCACACAGACAAATTAATTGACATTGGATGATTTGAAACCAAAAACTTTAATGAAGAATGCCATGAATAGATGATGCTGCTACACCTAAAATTAATTGACTTTCTTTTCCCAACTCTGATGTTAGCAGACTTCTTCCTCAAAACGATAAACCCATAAAGCATTCTGAGTGATGGCATGTAAATGAGTTCGAACACTGTGTTCCCTGTTGTAGACCATTCATATGGCAAGAAATATGCTAGGAACGGATGTATTCCATTCTTAATCTGGTTGTTTTCAGACTTTTCTGCCTGAGAACATTTTGTCATTACATTAGTCTTCGTGTTCCTCTTTTTCATGTCTGCTAGCTCGAACTTTTCTTCTGTCACACTCTGTTCTCAGCATTCCAGGCCAGCCAGATATCTTTATCCTCCACTTCAGACTCCACAGCATCTGTCGCATGTCTAAATGTGTCTGGCCCAACACAGGTGCTTCACTTGAAGAAAACCTAGCAGAGAATTAAAAGTCATTCATAGAGGTTCCCTTGACAATTTGTCTTAGTACCTTTTTGGTCTTTCAGATTTTTAATTTACATTCATAATCTTATTTTAGAACATACTGGTGTGCCACTGATGGAAATCAGGTGTGGGGGGTTCATCACCCACAGATCATTTGAGAAGCAATGATGTAGCCAACATTAGAATCAAGAAATTCTATTCATGGAAAAGGACACAAGGATGAAAAGTCACAGAATGGAGGCCGGGGAGGGAAGAAAGTTTGCAGCACATTCATTATTAAGAAAGATATAAGAATCAATTCAGCCGAAACCGGTTTGGCTCAGTGGATAGAGCATCGGCCTGTGGATTGAAAGGTCCCAGGTTCGATTTTGGTCAAGGGCATGTACATTGGTTGCGGGCGCATCCCCAGTATGGGGTGTGCAAGAGGCAGCTGATCAATGTCTCTCTCTCTCATAGATGTTTCTAACTTTCTATCCCTCTCCCTTTCTCTCTGTGAAAAAAAAGTTACATATATATATATATACATATATATATGAATCAATTCAAATAAAAGTGGGCAAAAAACATGAACAGACATTTTACATGAGGAATCATAATGTCCAGTGAACATGTGATCAGTGTTCAGCTTCAGTATCACCAGGGAAAATACCATTAAAACCACAAGGAAAGCCAGCCAGCCACCAGATCTCCAGAAACGAGGAAGTCTCTTAATTCCCAGCGTTGGTGAGGACATGGAGCACCAGGAGCTCTCTGGTGGGTGAGCCAGCCAGTGAGAGCCTTTGGAACCCTCTGGAAGCATTTGCTAGAGCTGAACATAAAGCCATGAGCGGTAATTTCACTCAGAGACCTCATCCTAGGAGCCAAGGAGAATGTGTGTACGAACCCAGTGATGAAAGCAGCTTGATCTGTGATGAAAGCAAAGTGAAAACAAGCCAACGGCCACCACCAGCGGCCTAGGTAGATGTGCGCTGGTCACACTTTGGAATAGTAAACAGCCGTGAACACTGTCAGGACACAGCGTCAGGCCAAGACATCGTGAAGCTCATGGCCTGCTCCCTCTGGCCATCTCGTTCCCCCATGGGACCTGCAGGACATGTCAGGGTCAGACTGTCCTATACATTCAGTGACATCCGAATGCTGGAGTTACTCCTCTCTGCAGAGCCTGCCCCTCTTGGTGCCCAAACACTGTGGGGGTGAGAGAGGGTCTTGAATGAGAGGGCCCTGGCTCTCCTGGTCATCGCTGCGGTTGTCATCCCTGCTGTTAGAGCATTTGGCCCTCAGCAAGCTGGTTCTTGAACCACAGGGGCCTGTTCAGGTGGTGGTTCAGCCTTCCTGCTCCTCAGGGGCTGGTGCTGGCCCTTGTCAAAGGGGATTCCCAGCCCCTATTGCTGTTCCCTGCTGTGGACCCTGCCTTTCTGATCTAGCTCCTCAAGGGCCCGAGGATGGCATGGGGTCCGTGAGATTCTTATTTCTTACATCCTCTGTTCCTCCGTTCACTCCCCTTGTGCTTAGAGCATTTTTAAATGACTTTTCTCAAGATTTCAAACCATATACCCCCTCTGTCCAAAATAAGGACCCCAAGAAGCGTTAGAGGATGAGGCTGTCACGGCCCTGGCCTCCGCAGATGTAGCCCAGATAGATGATGGGGTGGAAGACACACAATGAAAATGTAAAGACGTTGAGTGAATACATGGAGGACCCAGGACCTTCCTTTTCCTTCAGGAAATAACCAGCTGCTCTTCCTTCCCAGCTGTAGGTCCCTGCAGCCCCTGAATCACCGCTTTCAGCACCCTCCCCTGCTCAAAGATTTCATTTTAAATTTAGCCTAGTTCTTCCAAGTTCCCTTCTGGCCTTTTCCTTCTAGGAGCCCTCTAAATTGACTCCCAATCTGCCCCACCCACACCTGCATCAGCATTGAAGTAGAACAAACCCCAGCCTTGGAAGGAGTCAAGTCACAGATCCGCTCAGAGCCCTGTGTGGTGGCTCCACACTGAAATGGATATATTTTTGTAGTTATTTTTTTAAATATATTTTATTGATTTTTTACAGAGAGGAAGGGAGAGGGGTAGACTTAGAAACATTGATGAGAGGGAAACATCAATCAGCTGCCTTCTGCACATCCCCCACTGGGGATGTGCCCGCACCAAGGTATATGCCCTTGCCCGGAATCAAACCTGGGACCTTTTAATCCACAGACTGATGCTCTATCCACTGAGCCAAACCAGTTTCGGCTATATTTCTTTTTTAAAATTAGTCTATCTCATTTAAAAATATAGCATTAAAAAAAAAAAGTATATTGTACAAAATTCAAAAGGGAAAAGCTGGGGTACGTGGTGGGAAAATGAGTGTCTCTCATCCCCGTTCCAATCTCCCGGTCCCCTTCTCCACCATCACTGGTTTTTGCCAGACACAGTCTATGCATAGCCAAGGTTGCAGATGGCGTGTGTGTATATAGCCTTGACGTTTTGTAAAACCTCAGACAACGGCACACCACACACAGTGTTTGCCTTTTCACTTGAAATTTCTTGGCCATTTAGCTCTTCTTGAAGGCTTCACACATTCCA
Organism: Lasiurus borealis; assembly: GCA_004026805.1. Classification (NCBI taxonomy): domain Eukaryota; kingdom Metazoa; phylum Chordata; class Mammalia; order Chiroptera; family Vespertilionidae; genus Lasiurus; species Lasiurus borealis. Next base: position 30,664 of record PVJN01009581.1, on the reverse strand, counting down.
CTATGTAGAGACTCCAAAGGCTGCCTGGAACTTTCTTTTCTAATTTTACCCATTACAGGTGAGGCTGCTGGGAATAAGAACCCCTGTGTTTCGATGTCCTTCTCTACACTGTTTCCTGAGTTGGTAGGAGAATGTTTCATGTTTCATTTCCAGAAAAGAGGATATGGGAAGGGAGGGCTCTTCTGGGGCCTGCTGGGAAATCAGGGCTCTGCTGGGCACCACTACCTCATCTTGGAGAGCCAGTTGTCACGTGGAGATGACGTGGGAAAACTCCCATGAGAACCGTCTGCATGGCATGCAATAACACATTGGTCAAGGTGCTTTCAGAAGTTGAAAACATACAGATTTGAGAAGATGTAACTAATGGGGTAGATGCTGCTGGAATCGTATCCTGGAACCAGCCACATTGCTTGGTGTTTGCAGAGATGGTATCCAGAAGGTTGAGAACAACCAATCTGGACTGACTCAGGGAAAAGCTGGAAATCTGTTGTTGGCTGTAGGAGTTCATGGGGGAGGGCCACCTTTAGTCATGGCTAGATTCAAATGCTCAGATGATGTCACCGGGATTCAGTTTCTCTAGCTCAGCTCCATCTTGTAATGTACAGTGGAAGCCCCTTGTCTGTGGGCAGTATGTTCCGTGACCCCCTCCCCCCCCGCTGGGTACCCGAAACTGCAGGTAGTACCAAACACTACATATACTATGATAAAGTTTAGTTTATAAATTAGGCACACTAAAAGATGAACAATAATAACTAGTAATAGAATATTACTAGTAACAACTATAACAATACTAGAGGCCAGGTGCACAAAATCTGTGCACTTGTGTGTGGGGGGGGGAGGGGGGATCCTTCATCCCTGCCTGTGCCTTCTTGCAGTCGGGGAGCCCTTGGGACATGTCCGACTGCCGCAGAGGTAGGAGAGGCTGCTGTGGAGGTGGCAGAGGCTCTCATCAGCCGTGAACCCAGCCTCTGGCTGACGGCGCTCCCCCTGTGGGAGGGCACTGACCACCAGGGGTCAGCTCCTGCATTGAGCATCTGCCCCCTGGTGGTCAGTGCACCGTTCAGTCAATTTGCAAATTAGGCTTTTATTATATAGGATACTGCAATGAAAGTGATGTGAATGTATTCTTTCTCTCTCTCTCTCTCTCTCTCTCTCTCTCTCCCTCTCCCCCTTTTTCTCTTTCTCTCTCTCTCTCCCTCCCTCCCTCCCTCACCGCCCCCTCTCTCTGATAAACAACCTGATAACTGAGATTGCTACTAAGTGACTGAAGGGCAGGTAGGGTATACAGCCAGGATACGCCAGACAAAGGGATGATTCACATCCCGAGTAGGATGGTGTGGGAAGGCCTGAGATTTCATCAGACTACTCAGAATGGCATGCAATTTAAAACTTAGAAACTGTTTATTTCTGGAATTTTCCATTTAATATTTTCAGACCACAGTTGACCATGAAAAAACGAAAACTATGGAAGGGAAAAGGGAAAAGGGAGGGCTGCTGTATTAGCTCCATTCTCATCTGTCTCCCCTTGTGGGGAAAATGGCCATGACGGTCCAAGCCTCGGGGCCCCTCAGGCTTTTGTATAACAGAAGAGGGAGAGAACCTTCTTTCCTAGTAGTTGAACCAAAGGCCCAAACTGACTATGATTGGCCAGTCTTTGGTCAGGTGACCATCCCTGAACCAACCAGAGACTGTGATTCTCTGTTTGTCCCAACCTTTTCTGGGACTCAAGGCAAAGTCAGCCTCACTGGAGTCCTGTGGACTGAGGAAAAGAGTAGATATATGAACATAAACCACGTGCTGGTCTGGCATTAAGTGAAATGAGCATGGGACCATCAAAAGGGCACACATTTGCACTACGTTTGGAGACTTATTGTTCATGAACTTGTCATTTAAAAATTCTGGCTCAGACAGTTAAATTCACATCAAGGAATATCTCCTCTTTCTGTTTTGGGGGTGGTAAAAACAAATTCCATGCATGTGTGTGATAAAAAACTTTACGTTTTGAAATGGCCTTTAAAAATGTTTCTTTATGAAACAGAAGAAAACTCTTCCTCCTGCGGAATAAAGAGGTTTGCTCTACAAAGTGCTGGCAAAATGATTCGGTTTTCCATCAGCGCTGCAGGGAAAGCAAACGCATGAAGGTTGATCACCCTCCCTCTGCACAGCCCCGCATTGGTCAGGTGCAGAAAACCCCTCGGTACCTGTGAGGATGTTTAAATCAGAGCAAAGGGGGAAAGGCAATAATGGTTTTTGATCCAGCATGTGGTTGCTTTTATAATAAGCTCAGCCATGTGGTTTTGTCAAAAGGGAAAATGGAGGAGGTCCCCAAATATGTTCCCTCACTTTCACGTTTTGAAAAGAGCCAATTATGGGAAGCAAATGACCCAAAATGATGCTGGGAAATTATCACTGAAATAATCAATGAGCAGGTCAGTTCTGATCTTATTTTCTCGGATTATGCATCTGTTTCAACGTCTTGCTGTGCCTTTTTTCTGGTCATTTTCCAGCGCCACCGTCAGATCTTCATGTCACGGGAGCATGTCTGTCTCGCTGAGCTCGGGGGAACAGTGCTGGCCGTCTGTGGACAGGCCGTCCTGAGGTAAGCACCGCTGCTCAGGGCCCTGTCCCATCGCACCATTCAGGTGAGTCAGCAGTTACCATCCTGCCCTTGACTCTGCTTTTGGAGAGAGGGCAGTGACTCTCGGGACAGGTGAGCCCCGGTACGCAAGCTGAGGGGGACCACAGGGGGCACAGTGGAGAGCAGACTACCTGACAGCCCGGGAAGGAAACAGGACCCCAGCCCCTTTGCTGTTTTTCTGGTTCTGTGGTCAAGCAGTTCCCAGCTCCCTCTCCAAATGTTTTGCTTCCAGACAACTTGTTCCCTGACAATCAAGTGCCCCAGCCTGGGTTGGCCCTCAGGTTTTGCTTTGTTTGATCAGTAACGAGTTTTACCAGATCTTAAGTTTAAATACCTTTGGGTACAGCGTATATATTCTTTAGTTTTCCGCAGCCCCCACCACTCCCTATTGCCTTCACATGCCTGCTCCATTATACTTTATCTGACTCTGACCTTCGGCTGGGGGTTCATGTGTGTCACCTTGATTCTCTCCCTCCTTTCTCTTTCTCTGAAGTAAATAGCCTCAAGGAATGAGTCTAGACTTGTCACTATACCCCCTCCCACCCCTCCACTGCTTCCCCGTGCCCCACTGGGTCCCACTCTTCACATCTGCCTTTCAATCCTCAAAGAAGCCACCCCATTTCCCCCCCGCC
>PVJN01009581.1:0-27294 GCA_004026805.1 Lasiurus borealis | reverse complement strand
AACCAGTGACTGATGTCTGCCTTCCTCTCCACCTCCTCCTCCTCCCAAACACCAGCTCAGGGAGGGCAGGAACTCTGTCTTGCTCATAGTCGGGTCTCCAGCTTCTGGCACAATCTGAGTGCTCATTACACACTGATGAGGGAGGGAGGGGATGAAAGGATGGTTAGGATGTCGTCAGACTGGGATAGCAGGGAGGAGAATTTCAGGAGCAAGACGGCCCAAAGGGCCCAGAACATTAGAGCATGGAGCTTCTGACTAGCAGGCGAAGGCAAGTTCATTCATAAATTCCAGCCTTCGTGAATGAGCTGGAGGTCCCACAGGCGCCTCCGTGCACTAAAGGCTGTCCGACCGTCATTCTTCCCCTCACCACTGAGTCCCCAGTGCCCGCCATGAATGAGCGGGCCGAAGAGGGTTTCCCAGCTTCTGCGAGTCCTTTTACTTGTCCCCAGAAAGTCCCCTTTGCACTCCCTCCATAGCTTTTCACACGTCCCCACTGTTTAAACTCCTCACCGCTTCCTCCTGAAATAAAGGTCATTCACTAAGCTCTCCTTGGTTTCTCTTTCTTCCCTCTCAGCTCTGGCCCTCAGCAGCTCTGCTACTTAGTGGGGCGGAGAAAGCAGGCTTCCCAGGACAAGTTTCTCTAAATGTTTGTGATTTTGCCTAAATTGTTTTTGGATCCATTCATTTTTCTGCTCCACTCAGCAACTTTGCTATTTTTTATTATTTTTGTTGTTGCTGTTAATCCTCATCTGAGGATATTTTCCCATTGATTTTTAAGGAGAGTGGAAGTGAGAGGGAAAGACAGAGAAACATCAATGTGAGAAAAACACATCGATTGCTTCCTGCACGAGCCCTGACCGGGTCCCGGGCCAGAAATGAGCCTGCAACTAAGGTATGTGCCTTTGATTGGAATTGAACCCTTTGGTCTACAGGCAGACGCTCTGTATCCACTGAGCTAAATTGGCAAGGGCTCACTCAACTTTGCTATTTTTTATTTTTATACATGTTTATTGATTTCAGAGAGGAAAAGAGAGAGAGAGATTGGGACATCAATGATGAGAGAGAATCATTAATCGCCTGCCTCCTGAATGCCTCCTACTAGGGATCGAGCCCACAACCCGGGCATATGCTTTGACTGGAATCAAATCCAGGACCCTTCAGTCTACAGGCCAACACTCTATCCACTAGCCAAGACAGCCAGAGCAACTTTGCTATTTTTTAAATAAAAAAGGGATGTGCCAGGTGATAGCAAGCCGAAACTCCCTCCATTGGTGAACATCATCTTCAAGGGCAGACCGCCTTTTGGAGGCCTGGTGACATAATGGAGGAGAGTGAGTCTGGGTGCAGGAGCTTGGGTGCTGAGCAGCTCGGACCCAGCCCCCGCCGATGGCCCTGCCCAGCACTGGCCTTTCCGCAGTGTGAGCGAGCTGGTTAGGGCTGGATCTCAGGTTCCCCTCTAACTCTGACGATTCCACTGGGTCCCTAGCTCAGGGTCCCCTGCACTGAAACCCAGGAAAGCCCTAGTACATGGGTCGCCTTGTGGCAGCATCCGTGGGCTCACCTGTCTCCCCGGACAATCATGGTGCCAGTCTGGGCAGGGGGTACGTTGTGAGGTCCGATTTCCAGGACTGGAAGGAGGTTAGAGAAGTGGCTCTTTCTGTGACCTGTTGTCCACAAGCCTGCCTGTCGTGATTTGCTGCCACGGCACCAAGAAATGAATACAGGCTTCTCACCAGATGTCCCTTTGAGAACTTCTGCGTTGTCATGCAGTTCAGACCCCCTGCACTCTGACTGCAGTGCCCCCCACGTTGACCGGCATTCTATAGATTCTGTCCCCGGAAACGCTGTCCTCTCTTTCCTGGGCCTGAGTTCTCCACCTGGTCAGGAAGATCAGTACACATGTGTGTCAACATGTCTGCTATAAATCTGCACTGAACACCACCACGGGGATTGAGTGCAGTCAGCCCATCCTGAATGCCAGCACTGCCCTGGCACCAGAGGCACCGCACAGACCTCCTTGTGTTGTGCGTTCGTCTTTTTGAGCTTCACACTACGCTGTGAGCTAAGTAAGGGGAAATACTTCACACCGGTTCTGCACATGAGTAAACTGAGGTTCTGGAGCTTGAAGTGCTTGCTCAAAGTCGTGCTTAACTCCAGAGTTCCTGCCTGTTCTTTCCTCAACACTAAGCCTCCTCCGAAACCAGTCCTTTGGAAGTCCGGGGAGAGGAAAGTTAAATCTCGCGGCAGGTTTCCTAGAAGAGGCAGAATTTGCGCAGTTCGGTAAAAACGGTGGCATCCCGATGGGTCAGGGCTTGGCAATTGTGGCCCAAATCCAGCCAGCCTCCGCTCTCTGTAAATAACGTTTCATTAGAGCGCAGCCTTGCTCGCTCACGCACACGCTGTCGATGGCTGTTTCCATGTTGCAGCAGCAGAGCTGAGCGGTTGTGACAGGAACTGTGTCATGTGTGAAGCCTAAAATATTTACTGTCTGGCCCTTTACCGAAAAAGCTTGCTGACTACCGCAATAGATGGGTCCGTGTGTGGGGGAGGGGCTTGTGGGGGTTGGGAGTAAATGCCTACAAGTTAAGGAAATCCATAGCTTCTGCTTAAAAGTATCATTCATTTCCTTGGAGTAACTATCTTTCTAGTCTTAATAATAGCAGAAATCCCTATGGTACCTACTATGTGCCAGGCAGTATTCTAACTGCTTTACACACCACAGCTGTTTATTATTATTGTCAGCCCCATTGCACAGATGAGGACACGGAAACAGAGAGATCAAGCCGCGTGCTGAGCTTGCACAGGTAGCAACTGGCAGAGCCAGTGCTCCCAGCTGGCAGCACGCGCCAGAGGCCGTGCGGAGCTGCCTCCATATTGCTTCCCACAGTCTTAGGAGACCCCGCATTCATTCATTCATTCATTCATTCAACAAGAATGTGGGGAGCCCTGTGCAATGCAGGCCCCGTACTAGACGCCATCCGGAAACCCACTGTTTACGCTCAGGCATCTCCCTGACGTCCGCCACACCTGCCGCTCGCCTGGGAGCAGACACACCGTTTGCAGAATGGTGGCTGTCTTTGATGCACCGGCCTTGGGAGGCTGGGGAAGGGGGGACAGAGACAAAGCGCTGAAGCCACGAGACAGTGATCACCAGGCAGAGTCACCCACTGAGTAAGGCCGGAGGGAGGCTGCGGGCACCCCCATCGTGATGCCCAGAGACGAGTCACTCCGGCCTTGGGGACCCCTGACATCCATTGAGGCTGCAGACTCTACCGGGAGCCGCCTCATGATTAACCAAAGGACGAGCATGGCGGGCAGGCCGGCCAGCTCCCGCCTCGCACCGCCCATCAGCGCCCATCAGCGCCCATCAGCTTTGCTCAGCGGCCCAGACATCCCAGGGTGGCTGTTTCTCATCCCCTGCGAGGTGATTGGTGCAAGAAGATGGAGTCCGTGCATCTCATCGGGAGACACAGACTCTCACACCGATCATTTCCTCTGCGGTGGGGGTGGGGCATGTTTAAGAGGAAACAAGGGCTCCCACCTACGAGGTGCATTTACCTGTCCCTGGCCTCTGGCCACGCCACCCCCAGCCGCTGCGGGGCTGGAAGGGGGAAGAGAAACTGTCTATCAGCTTCTCCACCCACAGCCCCTGCTCTGCAGACAGCCAGTCTGGGAGGAGAAAAACAGGTTCAGTGCTGTCGGCCGCATACATCCTCCCCCTCCACCCAGCGGCCATGCCGAGAAGAAACAGGAAGATTGGATGGGGCTCCCCGGCCCTGGGAGGATCGCGCACAGCATCAGTCATGGGTAGTGGGTGTCAGGTTGGGGGGAAGAAAAATACGCTCCACCCCAAACTAAATGAATGAGAGAAAAGATACTTGGGTAGGAGTAACAGGCTGCGCTCTCAGGATCGCTGCGTGATCTGGAGCAGGCAGCCCAGGGCGGGACAGGAACAGTTGCCAGTTCTGCAGGCCTCAGGGGACACCCACCTCCGACACCTGTCTCTGCTGTGACCTTGGCTGACGGCCCCTGGCACAGCTGCTGGGAGTCTGGGGGACCCTCACAGCTCAAAGAGGCAGGCTGCAGAGAAAAGGGCGGAGCTCCAAAACCCAAGGACACCCAGAGCCTGGCTTGTACCTCAGCACCTCTGCCCGCACCCCCGCTGGCTGGTGTCCCTGCTCTGGGGGCTGGACACCTTTCCCCACCGGCCCCTGCTCGCATTCCCTTTGTCCTAAAGCTAAAGGCTTAACAAGCTTGCGGCTGCAGGCAGGCCGGGCTGGCCAGGATTTCAGGAAGGAGCTGGCCAGCAGGCGTTTGTTCCGGGTGCCCAGTCCGATCAGCAGATGCCACCATTTATTTACATCAGCAAGTTACCCTGGAGAGTGTGTCCGTGTGCCACTGGGGCCCAGGCCCTGCTCACCTAGCGGAATATCTAGCTGAGGGACACGGACCTGAAACATAAATACAGAACCATCGATGGCACCAGTGCTCTGAAAGAGAAGAGCCAGGTGCCGAGATGGCGGGTACCGGGAGCCCGAAGTTAGCTGTCTGTGAGCCCACAGCTTTCACAGTGGTCCAGCTGCTGGCTCTGAAGTCTCGCCGTGGGTGTGCTTACTGCAAAGGGAAGAGACTCGGCTTTTCCCAGAGGGGGCCTGGAGAGGGGGAGGCAGAGAGATGCTGGGGGTGCTGCGGGCATTTCCGGTAAACTGCTTAGATGGCATTCCGAAGACACACCCCTGGGTCTGTGTGCTGTAATCTCCTCAGTTAAGCAGTCACTGGGCGCTTAACCTTGCTTTCAGAATTCTGCACTCTCTCCATTAAGGAGAGACCCCAACTTACAAGCTTTGGACCCCATACCACCTGGGTTCGCTCTTGGACCCGGAATGTGGCGTGGGGGTCCCACACTCAGCTGCTGCTCCCCTGGCCAGCTCTCCTCTCACTGGGCACCATGGCCCTCCCGAGCCTGCCCTGCCTGCCCTCTTCCCTTCCCCTTCGCTGCGGAGTCCAGGCGGTGGGTCGGGAATGATCCGCACAGGGGGCCAGGCGCCCTGGGACAAAGGCCCGGTATTGGCGACGTGGGAGAGGCATCTGCTGTGACTCACCCCCGCCCGCCCGCCCGGCCCAGGGCCGACCCCTCCTCGGAGCCGGTGGCGTCTGGTGGAGGCGGCCCAGCTGTGCTCTGCGGGGCCGGCGGACACCTCTCACTTCCTCCACGAGCGGAACCCAGTGTGTGGATGACGTGCGGGCAAGTCGGTTGCGCAAAAGAGCACATCTCCACCTCTGGTCTGCCTGCCCAGCCCCCGAGGCCTGAAACCGGCAAAGAAACTGAAAGAAAAGTAACACCTGCAAGGAGCGGGGCTTCCACCACGTACAGACTTCGGTCAGAGTCACTGCAGAGGGGTCAGAGGGCAGGGCAGGTCCGCACCTCCTGGCCGGGTGGCCGGTGCCCAGCAGGCGCCTCCGAAGGGGCAAGAAGTGGCTGGGGGTACGGGGCAGCCACAGGCCCTGCTGGAGCACCTCTGGGCAGTGCCATCTCCCACCCCAAATGCAGGGTGGGCCAATGTCCATCCCCCGGGTGGCCACCCCCTCCAAATCTAAGGGAGCCGTCTCCGCGGGAGTCATAGAGCCCACTCCCCACCTTTGCAAGACACACAGCGGACAGATGTTTTGGCCTCTGGCCCTGTCCCTTTCCTTCCTGCCCGGAGGCGGGGCAGCTAGACCATGATGCGTGAATGAACACATCCTCCAGGAACGATGCTCCTCAGAGTTTCTTGGCCGAGTTAAAAATAAGCAAAGGAATGAACATTTCTACTGGTCACGTGAGGCAGCATCGGTCCGCAGCACAGGTCTACGCGGCCGGGTTCCTGCGGGGCTGTCCCTCAGTCTGGCTTGTCTGAAGAGAGGGGAGGTGGACCCGGAGCGAAAGTCACAGTTGCTGAGTTGGGCAAGTCCCTGTCTGGGTCTCACTTTCCTGTTGGTGGGGCCTCGAACGCCCACAGCAGAGAGGAGTCTGGAACCAGGCACACAGTAGGTACCGTGTGGATCACTGTCCACCTGTGACCCTCCCTCTCGCCACCCTGGCTGCAGGCGAAGGCTCACCCTCTGGGGCCGGCAGGCACTGGAGGCCTCGCTCTCCCTCCCACCCGGCTCAGGAGCCCCAGAGGCCGTGGACCCTCCTGCCTTTGCACCGGCCCTGGCTTCTCCCCAGCCGCTGCAGCGCCAGGGCCTGGTCTCTGGCCGGACTGCAGCAGCCACTGCCTCCGGGCCTTCGGGTGTCTGTGCCGCTGAGCCTGGGCTGTCCTGCCCACTCATGAACTTGGCTTTGTTTACATGCCTGCCCTCCCCCTGCACTGGGAGCGCCCCTGGGGTCCCTCCAGCTCAGAAAAGTAAAGCTAGCAGCGGGTCAGGTCCACACACACTAAAGCCCCCAAGAAGAAAGATCCAGCCGAAACCGGTTTGGCTCAGTGGATAGAGCGTCGGCCTGCGGACTGAAAGGTCCCAGGTTCAATTCCAGTTGCAGGCACATCCCCAGTAGGGGACATGCAAGAGGCAGCTATCGATGTCTCTCTCATCAATGTTTCTAACTCTATCCCTCTCCCTTTCTCTCTGTAGAAAATCAATAAAATATATTTTTTTAAAAAAAGAAAAAGATCCAGCCTGGGACAGCTTGCCCATAGCAGCAGGGGAGCTCTGAGTCCTCCTTCTCCCAGGAGAGATTGGGTCTCAGAGGTCACCTGGCCCTCACCCCCACCCCGCCCAGGTGACCTCCTCCTGAGGAGGAGGAGGAGCAGGAGGAGGAAGGCTCTGCTTGTGGGGCCTGTTCTTTGGGTGCTCCGGTGGGAAGAACCAGTCTTCAGGGGCCCTGGGTAGGACGTAGGGTGCAATGGCGTCACCGTGGGCCTCCATCCTCAGCTCCATCCTCTCCCCACACCCTCTCTGCCTTGAGGCGGCCAGGGGCACAGTCGTGCGTCTGGTGGCTCTCCGTGTCACCGTCAGGTGAGGCTGCGTCAGCGCCTCGGGTCTGACATCTGGTCTGACTCTGCCTGAGTGATGTCTTCCTCTGGTCTAAGTTCCTGCCAAGCCCCTGCTCGCATCCGGGCTGCTGGGCCTCGGCCACCAGGCTGACCTCCTGGCTCACGCATCGGACGCTGTGGCTGCCCAGGTGTGGGCCAGGGGACTCCTGTCAGCCAGCCACACTCTCAGTGAGCATGTCTGCGGGACAGACAGCCCGATCCGGCCAGTCTGTGGCCAGGGATGAGCGCACCCACACAAAAATGAACGCCGGCCGCCAGCCTATCCAAGTTTGTCCTAAATACCGTCTCTGAGCCCAGCGCAACCTGTGCAGGGTCCAATTTAACTCAGACATAGCCCCAGCAGATACTGTACCCCCACTTTACAGAAGAGAACACTGAGGCGCTCAGGTTGAGCAGCTGGCCCCACAATGGTGGCCCCTGTGTATCAGGCAGGCCAGAGCCCGTTCTAACCACTGTACCCCACTACCTCAGGGAAGGGAGTGAGGCTGCCTCTGAGCCCACGCAGAGGTTTCATCAGCGTGAATGACGAGCGTGTGAGCAAGGCCGCCAGCAGCCAGCGAGGGATTCCCCGCCACCGGGGCTCCAGGTGGAAAAACAAACAGGAGGGAAGGGGCCCTCCCAGTCTCCCCACTCCGGCGCACCTCCCTCTCCCACGTGTTTTCCCACCCGCCTCCCACCGGAGAGGAGGAGAAAGAGAGACTCGAGCGCCTACGTATTAGTTTCCCTTTGTCATCCATGTGATTCTCACCCAGCCCTGCGAGGCTGGGTGCCATCCATGCGTGTACAGAAGGAAAAACCAAAGCTCTGAGAAGGCAGGCGACTTGCTAGGATCATTTCAAGGGAGGGGCTGGGCTCCAGACATGCTAACCCTGACTAGAGCCTGGGTTCCCCTCCACAAAAGAGGAGAGCCCCTGGCAAGAGGCTGAGAAAACGTCCCCAGCTTGGAGAGCAGGCTGCGCCTGATGGGAAGGAAGGTAGTGGGGGTGGGGGGTGGGGTCGGGAGGAGAGAGGTGAGCTCAGCCCTGACCTCCCTGCTCAGGCAGCAGAGCAGCCCCTGCCAGAGAGGAGGGGGACACGGCCCCCAGCAGACAGGCATCTGCCGAGAAGCACCCGCCTAAGACCCACGAGACACGGCTTCCTCTGAGACCTCAGTCTGCATAGTCCTTGTCCATCGGTCTCCCCAGCAGCTCCCCCACCGCCGGCCAGAGGTCCCCACGACCAAGGAGCTGTGCTCTGGGACTTCCCTTTAGGGAGACGCCTTGCTGGGTGTCACTCAGACCACAGGCTCTGATGCACCTGCCTGCTGACTCTCAGGTCATCTGGCAAAATGACTAACTACCAACATATCCTTACTAGTTAGCTCTGTGTGGCAGAATTGTCTTTTTTTGGACCTTTTTGAATATTCTAGATTCTCTCAAATGAGCATGGATGATTTTTATAGTCAAGAAAAAATCATTTTCAAAGGTAGCAAAATCGGCAAAGAGTTCCTTTGAGGCTGGGGATAAGAAAGCAGAAATTTGCGCAGCACTGAGAAAAGTGGCATGGAGAAGGGGGGTGGCGTCCAAGTGGGGTCTCAACCTCAGCACCGTTGACTTCCTGGGTGGGGTCATTCTCTGTCCTGTGCTTGTAGCTTCCTGCCTTCACTCCCCAAATGCCCCCACCCTCCGCCCCAGTCTCAGCAGCCAAAACTGTCTCCAGACATTTGGCCAGTGTCCCCCGGAGGGCAAAACAGCCCCTCGGTGAGAACCGCCGCTCTAGCTCCGCAATCTTTTTTTTTTTAATATATTTTATTGACTTTTTACAGAGGGGAAGGGAGAGGGATAGAGAGCTAGAAACATCGATGATGAGAGAAACATCGATCAGCTGCCTCCTGCACGCCCCCTACTGGGGATGTGCCCGCAACCAAGATACATGTCTTTGACCGAAATCAAACCTGGGACCTTTCAGTCCGCAGGCTTATGCTCTATCCACTGAGCCAAACCGGATTCGGCTAGCTCAGCAATCTTTGACGTGAAGGAAAAGTCATCCCTCCAGACACAAAGCGTGGGATTCCTTCACCAGGACCTTGCTCTCCTGAAACTCTTCCTTCTTCCATCCAATCCCCCCAAACCCAGGAGGCAGAAAGCCTGCCCTGAGCTTTCAGGTCTTCACATGGCTAGCTCTAGGACCGTGGTGGGTTGAACGGCCACTCTCCACCTCAGGTTACTTACTGTACAATGAGGGGCGTCTGGATGAACTCTAAGATCCCGGGAGCCTGTGTCACTGCCAACCCCCTATGTTGTAGGTGAAGACAGTGGCCTTCAGAACTGTTGTCTTGCCCAAGGTCACACACCTAACCATTGGCAGAGCCATTCCGGGGACCCAAGTCTCCACCCTGTCTGCACCAGGCTCTCTTCCCGTGCCCTCCATGGATAGAAGCAGCTCTTCCTTGTGCCAAAGATCAGAAGGAAGATGGAGAGCAACTGAGGCCACTTACATGTGCCACTGGGTGAGCAAGGCCCAGAGGTTTCAGTGCCAGTGACCCGGGCAACACTCAGAGACACAGACCCAGCAGCTCTTTCCGGAGGGAGAGTCTGGGACTGAGGCGTGCGCACTGCTCCATGGCAGTGACTGTGTCGGGGCTGCAATATGCTAATGACGGCTCCCCATGCACAACACCGGAGGCGTCCGCTGCTCTCCTGGCGCGGCTCCTCCTGGCAGGGGCGCTGCTGGCGGGCGGGAAGGAGCACGGCAGAAAGTCCACCGGGAGGCAGATGGAGGAGGAACAGAACTCGCTGTCTGGGCCAGCCATCGGCGAACAGACAGAGCGCCGGTCCATCTGCCTGGGGGACGTGAGGAGGGGGTGCGGGGTTGAGGGGGAGGGTAGGGAGTAAGAGACTTAGCTAGCGGGCGGAAAGGGGTCAGGCGGTTTCCAGGCTGCATGGAAGCCTCATCTCCGGTAACCCTCGGCCTCTGGGGCCGCCTTCTTCCCTGGCCTGGCGATGCCAGCCAGATGGGGGCCAGGAGCCATCCCAAGACAAAACACGGACAGGACGCGAGTCAGGACAAGAGGGAGGCCGGTTTGCAGATGGGTGGCCTGGCGTTCACTTCCCGCGAAGACCCAGCTTTTGTCTCCCAGGTTCCCACAGGGGAAAGGTGTCCAGGGCAGAGGCGCTTCGAGATACTGGGAAGGAGAGCTTGTCCAGGTAAACTCGGCCCCTGCCTCCTGTAGGTTAAAAACTAGCACCCAGGGCAGCTGTGAATACTAGTTGAGTCTCAAGGGCTGACAGTAAATGGGTCCCACACATTTCCAGGGGTGATACTAGCGGGGCAGAGCCCTGGGTCTTAGCAGCAGCCTCCCTCCAGCCCACCGGCTGCATCTCCAGAGCTGGAGGGGTCAGCTGGCTTACCATGTATCCCTGGCACCAGCCACAGGCCTCCCTCCTGTGCCTGTGTCCTGTGTCCGGAAACGGCTGTACCCCCATTTACACCCCCGCCCGGGAGATCACCGAGGGCTCAGTGAAGCATCGTCCTGGGCTAGTGTCCTGGTCGGAAGAGCAGGGCTGAGACCTTCCCAGAGAACACATTACAAAGAGGCAAAAGAAGACCGCACGGGGCCTCCGCAGGAGACAAGGAAGGACTCCCTTCAACCTTCTCCAGAGCCTGCAAGTTGGGGAGTCAGCCAGAAGCTCGTGCCTCAGCTCCCTTCTTGCTATAGTGGTTATTCTGCTGCTTTTGTACTCTCGCTCTTAGAACTTTTTAAAAAAAAATGAGGTAAGCCAAGACCAGTTTGGCTTAGTGGATAGAGCGTCGGCCTGCGGACTGAAGGGTCCCGGGTTCAATTCCAGTTGGGGGCATGTGCCTTGCTTGCGGGCACATCTCGAGTGTGGGGCGTGCAGGAGGCAGCTGATCAATGTCTCTCTCACATCTGACTTTCTATCCCTCTCCCTTCCTCTCTGAAAAATCAATAAAATATATTTTTTAAAAATGAGATAATAGCTTTCTATGGGTTTGGACACATATTCACCCTGCACAAAACTGCAAGGGACGTGGTTCATAACCTCTGTTGGTATCAGCACCCCAATTCTGCCAATGGCTCCCCAGCCTATGGACATGGGGATGCTGTGTGTAAGGACCAGCTACATGTGACAGGGGCTATAGATCGGGGACTGACACCAACAGAAATTGCCCACGCTCTGCTCTGCTTACACATCCTGACTCCTGTCGATGGCTGGGGCCCCGCTCCATCTGTGGAGTTGGAGAGAAACCACAGGGGAGGCAGCCCTGGCAGAGTGGTAGGTGGTTAAGAGCACAGGCTCAGGGCAAACCGTTCTGGGGTCAGGCCGCAACTCGCCCACCAGCGCGTGAGCTCGGGCAAGTCCCTCAGCAGGCCCAGCCTGGGCCTCCTCTCAAAAATGGGGCTCCCGGCTGGGCTGGGGGGCACGGGAGGGTCCGGGGCTTCGCCCAGTGTCTGCAAGGAAAGCACTGAGCGCAGAGCCCGACTTGACGGGGAGGAAACCCTTCATGCTTGCTGCTTCCTTTCTTCTGTCTGCAGCTCCACACTCTGCACATTTTTATTTATCCTCTGCGGGGAGAAGAGAAAACTGAAAGGCTTCCAAGAAAAGGGACGGGCCGAGACCGGTTTGGCTCAGTGGATAGAGCGTCGGCTTGCGGACTGGAAGGTCCCAGGTTCGATTCCGGTCGGGGGCATGTATCTTGCTTTCAGGCACATCTCCACTGTGGGGCGTGCAGGAGGCGGCTGATCGATGTCTCTCTCTCATCGATGTTTCTGACTTTTTCTATCTCTCTCCCTTCCTCTTTGTGGAAAATCAATAAAATGTATTTTAAAAAAAAGAGAGAGAGAGAGAGAGAGAGAGAGAGATGGTTTCCTGGCGTTTCAGGGAGCTCACTGGCTTGCAGGGAGCAGGGCGTTCCCCTTCCTCCTTTGAAGGAAGGCCGCCCTCTGTGTTTCTTCTCTTGCTCCCCGGGTCCAGGGAAGTGGCGTGCAGCAGGAGAACCCAGGGCTGTGTCATCACGGGCCGGCAGGGCTGAGCGTCTTCCCGACCTGGGCTGACGCATGTCCCAGGACAGGAGATGTACCCGGAGATGCCTGCTGGGTCCGTGTCGTAGAAATCCCCTCCCGGCCCGGGGAAAGGGGAAATAGGAACCGCTTGACCTTCATCTAGAAACTCCCTGTATGTGGTGACTCTCCCTTCTCTAGGCTCTTGAGGGTCACCTTGGTCACGCCTGAGCCGCTGGTGGCAGGGCAGTGGGTGGATATGCATGGAAAACAATACCGTGTTTTCCGGCGTATGAGAGGACTTTTAACCCAGGAAAATCTTCGCAAAAGTCAGAGGTTGGCCGAAACCGGTTTGGTTCAGTGGATAGAGCATTGGCCTACGGACTGAAAGGTCCTAGGTTCGATTCCGGTCAAGGGCATGTATCTGGTTGCAGGCACATCCCCAGTAGGGGGCGTGCAGGAGGCGGCTGATAGATGTCTCTCTCTCATTGATGTTTCTAACTCTCTATCCTTCTCCCTTCCTCTCTGTAAAAAATCAATAAAATATCTAAAAAAAAAAAAAAAGTCAGAGGTTGTCTTATACGCAGGGTGTCATCTTATAGGGCAGGTATATCCCAAACTCTATATTTTAACTGGAAAAGTCGGGGGTCGTCTTATACGCCCAGTCGTCTTATACGCCGGAAAATATGGTAATCGGGTTAATAGACGGATGAGGAATCAGGATGCCACCGTTGCCCTGAGCAGCTCACAGGCCAGTGGGGAGGTGGAGATACACCTAAAAGGACTTTGAGGGATGAAGATGGTCTTTGCTTAAGCATTAAACTGGACGTGTGATTGGTGGAGCCCAGTGCTTTGAGGCGGCCAATGAGAATGGGCCTCGCAGACTCGCAGTGACAGGAATGAATTTGCGTGCTCCCGCTGCTGTGTTCTGAAGTCCTTCATGGCTACGGCCACACCTCTCTCCGACTGCTCCCCATCAGTGACAGGGTCGCAGGGGACCGGGGCAACCAGCAGACTCCTCCCTCTGCTGAGGACCCCACAGCCTTGCCGGACCTTCCTGAAATGGCAGGAAGGTCCGGTTGCTTTCGCCCAGCCTTGCTCTGCCCTTCCCTCGCACTGAGACTTGCATCAATGGTGGATGACCCTCCCAACCTTTCTGACTGCCTCTCCTCTTTTTCTCACATTGGCGTGTCCCCAAGTGAAACCTCCGTGTGTCCAGTCCTGTACTGGCATCTGTCCCTCAGAAGGCCCGGACCAGCACAGCTTTAGAAGCTTCAAGTGCCCACTCTGGTCAGGGAGGTCAGAACAGGCTGGATGAGGGAGTGCACTTCCTAGGTGGTCCCGGCAGGTGCAGGCAGCCGAGAGGGCAGGCCCTGGCTGGGGTGGCAGAGGCATAGGCTGTGCTGCCCGGAGAGGAGGGACGAGGCTGCGTTCGTTGTCCACGGTGAGTCCTGCACCTCACGCAGAGCCAAGCTTGCAGGGGTCCGCCCCAAGTTCTGGTTGGATAAGTGCATCAGCCGGCCCTTTCTCCATCCTTTCCGGTGCCTGACTCCCTTTTGCTTGCCTGAGTTCTAGAAGCCATCACACTTGACTGTTCTAGAAATAGTTCCTCATGTATCTCTGGCCTGTTTTCTTCTTGAAGGCAAGGAGGTCTTATTCCGGAGACTCAAGGACCTGGTTTGTAGTTGGCGTCCAGAGAAGGAAGACATTGGTCATGATGCTATGGCTCAATGACTCCTCACATCTGAGGGGGCTCCGGTTTAAGGGGGGCACAGAATTCCTGGGTGCTGGTCAGGGAAGCCCAGGTCTGGAAGTGCTCAGAGGGGCAGCAGGCTGCATCCCGGCCAGTTGACCTTCTTTCCAGTTGACCTTTTCTGGTCTCAGGAATGTCTATTTGAGGGCATCTCATATTTTCTAACGTTCCGCCACACACATGATTTTGTGGGAGCCGCGCACCTGCATGGAGTGGAAAGGTTCGCTATTATTCCCAATGTTGCAGCCTGCGTTTTGGGGCTGCCTCATCCACCAACACTTCCGCTGGTAACAGCACCCCAGCTCTGCTCTGAGGAACACACCTCTCCCATTGGATTGTGCTGTGGGACTGGCCATGGAGTGCTCACATGACTTGAGGAAGGCCAATCAGACACTCTTTCTAGAACGTGAGTCTTGCATGCAGAGACACAGTAGTTGGGGGTTACTATCTGATTCAGCAGTTCTACTTCCTCCTGTGCCTGATCCCTGGAAAGTGTCCAGTCCCTTCATTCCGCAGAGTCGAGTTTCTGAAGAGGCTCTGAACTGAGGAGTGGGAAATAGGTGTTTTCCGATGGTCTTAGGCGACCCCTGTGAAAGGGTCATTCGACCCTCAAAGAGGACTCGACCCACAGGTTGAGAACCGCTGCCCCAAAGGACCCCTGAGCGGATGCTTCCCCCATTTCACGATGTTTGCATGGTTTTGAAGAGGCACAGAAGGGGCAAGGAGGTTACTTGATTGCCTTTCTGTGTTCTTGTCAAAGGAGCTGCTTTATGAAGCAGGAAGCATCCTCGGGGCTTGTTAGCGAGGGGATTGGGAGCAGCGAGGAGTTCCTCCAGAGGAGCCAGAGACCCCGCCATTGCTGGGCCACGGGGTTCTCTGTGCCTGGTGGCCTGGTCGTTCCACATTTACTGAGCTTTACCAGGAGCGCCCAGATGGACATCCCGCAGGGGTACAGGACGCCTCTGGTGCCCATCCTGCGGGGCCTGGGCATTCTGTTCCCGCCACAGCCGCAGCGGACGCTCCCCCACCGCCTGCCCCCGCCTCTGGTCCCTGCCCCCAGCTCTGCCTCGCACACTGCAGGTGCCAGCGGGTCCGGCAGCAGCAGAGGTTCCTTCCCACCAGGGGGGAAATCTGGCCGGCCTGCTGGAGACTTCTCCGGTGCTTCCAGGAGAGCTGAACCCCGCTTCCTGCAGGGGCCAGCTTGATAACACATCCTTCTACGGGCTTTTCCTTCTTTCTCATCCCGCTTTCCCCATCCCTCTCTCCCACCAGCCACGTAAATGACCTGCACCCAAGTCCTTATTCCGGCTCTATTGGGGCTAATCCAGGGAGAGAGCAAGGGAGGAATCTTGCAACATTTCCACCCACTGGAGTCCAGTGTGCCAGGGAGGGCGGGCCGGGCCACCCATGCTGTGGTGGTGAGGCTGCAGGTGGTGATGGACAAGAAACACCCACGCCTCTGCCTACCCCCCTCTCCCCCAGCCAGCTGGGACCTGTTGGCTCCCCTCCCCCACCTGCCAGCTGCCCGCTCACCACCACAGAAAGCGCCTCGAGAGGTGCCCCTTCCCTTAAAAAAGAACAGAACCCACTTCTCTGTTCCCCCAAAGGACACCTGACCGGATGCTTCCCCCATTTCGCGATGTTTGCATGGGTTTGAAGAGGCGCAGAAGGGCGAGGAGGTTATTGATGGCCTTTCTGTATTCTTGTCAAAGGAGCTGCTTGATGGAGCAGGACGCGTCCTCGGGGGCTTGTTATCGGAAGAGGTCGCCTGGCTTGACCTTTCGTGACCTTTCATGGCTGAGATGCGGGGTCGGCCCAGGAAGTGGGGAGAACGGAGGGTGGGGGGCTGCAGGGCTGGGCTTCCGTCCTTGCCAGCCCAGAGCTGGGACTCAAATCCCGCCTCGAGGGGTAGCCACTCTCAAGGCTGGGACCCCGCTGCCCAGCCTGGCAGATCCACGCGTGGGGAACCTCACCTGAGAGCACAGGTAGGACCCAGCCCCCAGCCCCACCCACCACCACCACCACATAACCTTCATCTAGTATTTGCTCTGGGCCAAAGCCCTATGCGAGATACTTCACATGCGCTAATCACCTCATCCTTATGATGCTCTAAGATACCCTGGCCATCCTCAGTTTGCACATAAGGAAACTGAGGCACAGAGAGGGTACGTCGTAGCCCAGGATAACACAACTAAAAGGTGGAAAAGGCCCTGAGGCCCGTGAACTCCAGGCAGCAAGTCGGATGTTCCCATCGCTGGCTGCTCTATAGCCTGTGGGAGGCAGTGGAGTGTGGGCGCGGGGAGAGGAGAGCCTGGGTGTCAGGAAGGCGGTCATAGCCATGTCGCCAGGGGCCTGGTGTGGCCTGGCCTGGTGTTTTACATGTACTTCTCCCACGCCGTGTGAGGAAGATGCTGCTGATGTCATCATTAGGAGGGGTCCTTCCTCCTTGACTGTCTTCCTTCCTCCCTTCCTCCCTCCCTCCCTCCTTTTCTTCCTTCCTCCTCGACCCTTTCCTTTCTCCCTTCCTCCCTCCCTCCCTCCTTTTCTTCCTTCCTTCCTCCATCACTTCTTCTGTTCTCACGGGGCATCTCCTGCATCTGCCCTCTCTCTGACCAGCTGCCCTCAGCCCCGAGGCTCCTCTCAAGCCTGTGTGTGGTTCGTGCATCACCCTGTCAGCTCCCACCCACCTGCCCGGCCTGCTCAGCAGCGGGCCAGCACACAGCCTCTCTCACCCGGCCCGGCTGCCGAGTGGCGTCCAGGGCAGATGGGAAGTCGCCGAGGGCCATGCCTCTGGCCCAGCCCCCCTTCCTCCCTCTGCTCAGGCTTTGTCCGAGGCTCTGGCCATGGCCTGGAGGGACCCCACTGCCCCACAACACCACAACCCCACCCCCGCCCCCCTCCCCGGGGCCTGGCGTCTGGGTGTCCCTCCAGGAAGTTTATCCTTCCTCCTCAGGCAACCTGGCCTTGGCCAGGGAGCATCCCCGAGTGCGATTTCCGCCCGGCGCTGTCCCATGACTCCCATGCCATGGAAACGCCATGCTCTGCTCCCCTCCCACCCCTGGCGCCACCTCAAGGCCACTTCCCACGCGACCTTCCGGCTCCTGAGATCAGAGTTATTCCCACAGGGCTGGGCCCCGGCCACCCCCTTTCTCTCCCCTCCTCCCCCTCCTCCCGGGCCCTCCCACTCGCCCTGAAAAGCAGGCCGTCACCAGGCCCTGCCCCCAGTGATTAGCAGCCCCGCTTTCACTGATAATCCCACCGAGGGCTGCAGCCCAAAGCTCTGGGTAAACACAGTGATTTTCCTTAAATAAACATCCTCCCCCAGAGCGATGTGGGTGACCTGGCCGGCTGACCCCGCAACTGTTTTCACCTCCGTATTCTGCTTCTCCCTGCTCTCCCCCATCACGCGTGTGAGGGAACAGCTTGGGGGTCCATCCTCACTCTCCCGACCCCCTCTTCCCCGGAGGAAGCTCCCGCCCCACCTGCCACCTGCAAGCCCTCGCGGTCCTGTCCATCCGGAGCCGACGGCTCCTGCCACCGCTGGCCCTTCAAATGGCTCCTGCCACCCAACCCCACCGAGGGCCAAGGTGACAGACCAGCCTCCTGCTCGGCACCTGCTCCGCCTGGCTGTCCTCTTGGCGCTCTTGAACTTGGGAAGCCAAACGTTCCTCCTCAGAGGGACCCTTAAGCGGGCCCTTCACCCTGTGGCCTTGCTGAGCCCCTCGGTCAGACACTGTGATGCCTTATAACGCTGGATCCTTGGGAATATTAATGTTTTATTTTTTCTCTTTATGGTAGAGCCTTTTTCTTTCTTCCATTCAAGCAGGAGTAGTCTGACAGGGTCTTTGCTCAAAAGTTGAGGACAGCCGAGACCGGTTTGGCTCAGTGGATAGAGCGTCGGCCTGAGGACTGAAAGGTCCCGGGTTCGATTCTGGTCAAGGGCATGTACCTTGCTTTCGGGCACATCTCCAGTGTGGGGTGTGTAGGAGGCGGCTGATCAATGTCTCTCTCTCATCGATGTTTCTGACTTTCTATCCCTCTCCTTCCTCTCTGTGAAAAATCAATAAAATATATATTTTTTTAAATTGAAGACATACTTACCTGATCATGAAGGTGGTTTCCCAGGGCGAATCTTATCCCGTGTACTCGGGTGCGCTGACCCCTGTGATTTCCCAAATGTGGGAAACTCTGCCGCACAACTTGTGATGGAGCACTGCATTCCTGGAGAAAACTGAGGACAATGTTGGGGGTTGACAGAAGAGCTGCAGAAAGTGGTTCGCTGGGATGGACCAATGTCCATCCCCTCCACCAGCTGCTCTGAGGCCAGAAAGTGGTCCTTCCAGCAGGAGGTGGGAGGCCTCAGCAGCAGGAGCCCCCACCCTGCTTTTGTGCAGGGGGTGTAGAGACAGCAAGACCCTGGGACAGTGGTTCTCAACCTGTGGGTCGCGACCCCTCTGGGGGTCGAACGACACTTTCACAGGGGTCTCCTAAGACCATCGGAAAACACAGGCATTTACATTATAATTCATAACAATAGCAAAATTACAGTTATGAAGTATGGTTGGGGGTCACCACCACATGAGGAACTGTATTAAAGGGTCGCGGCATTAGGAAGGTTGAGAACCACTGCCCTGGGAGGCGCGGCTCCCACTGTGCGTCAGGCCTGGGAACCGTCCGCACTGGGTTCCTGACCGTGACTGCTTCTGGCCTCACAGGGAGGATGGGAGAGGATGGGGACAGAAGCATCTCCGTGCTAAGCCATGGAGACCGTGTTTGGCCAAGTAGAGGGCCCGGGGCATCTCACAGGACTTTTTGCAGCTGGAGGAATGGGGCTCACGGTGAGAAACGAATAATGAAACGTGACTCTGAGTTGAGGCACCAGGATTTAGGCCCATAGCGACCGGAGGACTGGAGGTGACCCGAGCACACCACACTGTTTCCCGTGTTCGTGAGCAGCCTCTGCGCGAGCTGTTCCCTCTGCAGGAAAGCCCTTCCTTCCCCCAATCTGATGAACCCCCTGTCCTCTAAAGCAGGCTCGGAGGGTGCCTCCTCTCTGGGAGACCGCCCCACAGAGACATCCCTGTCCACACCCTGCTTCCCCTTTGGGGTGACACTCACTTCTGTGCTGTTATATATTTCTCTTTATTTGTTTTTACTGAGATATTACTCACATAACATTCACACTTTTGTAGTGTATAATTCAGTATTTTTAGCATATTCACAAAATTGTGCATCATTATCTACTTCCAGAACATTTTCATTGGAATTAAAAAGTAAGTCACTTTCCTTTCTTCTTTCTTTCTAGTCCCTGACAACCAGTAATCTAGTCTCCCTCTATATGGATTGCCTATTCTGGACAATTCATATAAGTGGGAAATACTATATTTGTCCTTTTGTGTCTGGTTTCTTTCACACAGTGGTCGGCAAACTCATTAGTGAACAAAGCCAAATATCAAAAGTACAACAATTGAAATTTCTTTTGAGAGCCAAATTTTTTAACCTTAAACTTCTTCTAACACCACTTCTTCAAAATAGACTCACCTAGGCCGTGGTATTTTGTGGAAGAGCCACACTCAAGGGGCCAAAGAGCCGCATGTGGCTCTCGAGCCGAGGTTTGCTGACCACTGACTTAGCATAATGTGTCCAAGGTTCATCCATGTTGTGATGTGTACACATACTTCTATTTTTTTTACAGATAACAATACACTTTATTGTTTGACCAGGCTATATTTCAGGATAAGGTAGTTATTAAGCAACAGAAAAACAGTAGTTTCTAATTCAAAATTAATTACTCTAACCCTGCCTGGTTTGGTTCAGTGAATAGAGTGTCAGCCTGCAGACTGTAAGGTCCCAGGTTTGATTCCCATCAAGGGCATGTACCTTGGTTTCGGCACATCCCCAGTAGGGGGTGTGCAGGAGGAGCTGATTGATCGATGTTTCTAACTCTCTATCCCTTTCCCTTCCTCTCTGTAAAAAAATTAAAAAATCAATAAAATATATTTTTTTAAAAAACAAAATGAATTACTCTAGATTTATTTAGCAAGTCTTATTTTATAAACAAATTAGTATCAAATTTTAATGAACTTTATCTGAATTTCACACTCTATCATTGTTTTCTACTGAGGTGATGATTCAATCATCTTCCAAATAGTTTTTTTTCCCCCACTGCATGTAAAGATTGGTAACATTGCAAATAAGCATTAAAATGTGAATTCACAAAATGTGTTTATATTCTGAAGAGACCAGGATCTGTTTTGAACACAGGCTTTTGGCTCTGTAAATATTAGTTCACCATCACATTTTTCCGTGTGTTTCTGTGCTCACCTTTGTTTGGGATCTAGGGGCAGGAAATGATAGCAGAAGGCAGGAAAAGGCGAGTTCAAAGACTTTTTTCAGGGGCTCCATTTCCTAATAAGATGGATGGCTTCCACTCTACCTCTTTGTCATCAAAGCGGTAGAAGAATGAGTAAATTCTCAGTAGGATTATGAACCTCATGGAATACCATTAAAGAGATACTTTAAAAAATATATATTATTATCAATTTCAGAGAGGAAGGGAGCAGGTGAGAGACATAGAAACATCAATGATGAGAGAAAATCCTCCATCGGCTGCCTCTTGCACGCCCCTCACTGGGGATGGAGCCTGAAACCCGGGCAGGTGCCCTGACCAGGAATCAAATCATGAACTCCTGGTTCATAAGTCAACACTCAACCCCTAAGCCAAGCCAGAGTAGCATTTTCAGAGAGAATGATGGCCATTAAACTTTAAAAAAGAAAGTAAGGGTAGAGCAGAGGAGGTAAGAGCTCTGGGTATACCTGGGCTGGCCTGGGTGTTGAAGGCCCCGTGTGTCTGGCCAGTGTCTGGGAATGAGGGGTGTATCAGGGCAGAAGCAGGGGTCCAGTGGAGAGGTCACCCTCAGTGAGCAATGTTCAGGGACAAGCTGTGAGTTGGCTGAGCATGAGATTGAAGAGGCTGGTAGCATCTGACTCCCCTTCCTGATGGGGCCTTGGGCAGGGGCAGCAGGTAGCACAGTGAAGAACAAGAGTGGACACAGGCTGGCTGCAGAGTGCCAGGAGCTGCAGAGGGTTCCACACCCCATCCGCTCCTCCATCTGTTCATTCAAAAAGCATTTGTACCCAGCTGGCATGGCTCAGTGGTTGGGCGTTAACCTATGAACCAGGAGGTCACAGTTTGATTCCTGGTCAGGGCACATGCCCGGGTTGCAGGCTCCATCCCCAGTGGGGGGCGTGCAGGAGGCAGCTGGTTGATGATTCTCTCATCATTGATGTTTCTATCTCTCTTTACTTCTCCCTTTATCTCTGAAATCAATAAAAATATTGGGGTGGGGGTTTGCTTGTGCCCATAACACTCTAGACCAGTGGTTTAATGCCACGACCCTTTAATACAGTTCCTCATGTGTGGTGACCCCCAACCATACTTCATAACTGTAATTTTGCTATTGTTATGAATTATAATGTAAATACCTGTGTTTTCCGATGGTCTTAGGCGACCCCTGCTCTAGACATAGGTTAGATCAGGGGACCCAGCATGAAAGTGATCTCCAGGACCATAGACTCAGGTACAGACCAGCCCATTTGAAGGCCCCACCGCTGTGATCCAGGGCAAATTACTCCCAGTTTCTGGACCTTTCCCACAACTGTGGACAGTGACTGGACTTCCTCACGGGATTGACTGGGGGAGGAGCGACATGAGAGATGATGAGGGGGAAATATTCAGCATTCCCTGAGCACCAATAAATGCCAACCATTGTATCGGCTTTCACCTCTGTGTGTTTGCAGCCTTAACAAGTAAATAAGTGATAACTATTTACTCAAGAACCACTTCCACGTGTTCCACGTGTGGACAAAGAGGAATGTACGCTGGGTGGTCTCAATCGCCAAGCAACTGAACACAACTGAACTCAGTGTACAAGAGTAGGGGAGTGATCAACACGACGTGCGTAGCTCCGTGCATTCTAAGACGCACTGCACAGCTGTTTCGAAGGAGGAGACATCTCGTGTGAACCGAAATAGAGAGATCTCTAAGAAATAGCGTTAAGTAAGTGTTAAGGGTAAGTTCCAAAATTGGTACAGAATGGTTCCATTTCTGTAAATCTAAAAAAACGTCTAGAAGAATTCACACCCAATGATTTTGCCGTGGTTACCCCCTGGGAAGGGATGTGGTTAAGGAGGGTGGCCTGAAGGGGGTTTCGCTTTATCTGTAATGTTTAAATTCAAGAATACCTGCTATCCTTCAGGTTTCAAAAAAGATTTCAGGGGGTAGGTGGCTGGGTGGGAAGAGATCAGCCTAAGAACTTGCATGAGTACATGTGTAACCCTTGACACAGATAATGGGTGGTAAAGTCCTGGGACGGGGGGGCAGGGATGGGCTAGGAGGGAACAATGTGGAAAAAAGGGGACATACATGACACTTCCAACAATAAAGACTTTTTTAATGATTGTAAAAGAAATGACCTTTTTGCGCCTCTCTGAGCCTCGGTTTATTCCCCTGCAGAACAAGGAAAAATGGCCTTTGCACTAGGAGATGTTCGATGGTCCTTCCATGAAATGTCTCACTGTGATAAGCTATAAAGAGCATGAAATGTACGTACAGTGGTACCTCGAGATACGAGTTTAATTCATTCCATAATCTTGAGGAAACTATGAGACGCTCGAGTCTCGGTAAACTGGTGGGTCGTGTGCAGCCGGCCGATCTGCGCAATGACTCCTATCTCAAATGTTGCTCGTATTTCAAAGCAAAAATCGCTCGCTCGACGGCTCGTATCTCAAAAATCTCGTATGTTAGGGCACTCGTATCTCGAGGTACCACTGTATTTACCTCACCCATTTTCAAATGTACTGTTCAGTGGTGTTACGTACACCCACGTTGTTGTGCAACCCACGACTACTACCCAACTCCAGAACTTTCTCCCCATCCCACACTGAAACAGCCGTGAGGGGGAGGCTGGGCAACTCCAGTGAACCCCCAGCCCCAGCCCTCCCGCAGGGCTGCTCACAGCAGTGGGCGTGTGGGCAGGGGGCTGGGACCCGGGGTTTCCCTTCCATCTGTGAACGGGGGACAGGTGGGTGGGCTCAAAGGCAGGAAACTCTGAGTCAGGAAACCCGTGGGTGCGCCTACGTCCCGCTCTCAGCCTCTCTGACTGCAGGTTAAATTCCAGACCCCAGAGCCCTGGCATTGAAAAGCATCTATCACTCCGCTCTTTGCTCCCTGAGATCAGTCGTCACCTGTTAGTCATCGCCTTTCTTTGTTTCGTGACGGTTTCTTTCTCTTTTCTGATTCTGAAATGAATACGCCTGTTGCCAACTGACCTGTGTACAGCGGGAAACAGCTAAGCGGAGGCTACCGGCCTGGGATCGTGACAGTCATGGGTCACAGAGTGCAGACCTTGTGCCAGGCACTGAGCTCCAGACCCCAGCCCTCCGTCCAGTACCACCCCCGCCCTTCACAGCGATGTGACCCCCCCCCCCCCCCCCCCCACACACACACCTCTTAGTACCAAAGACCCTGGGCCTGAATGAAGGGCTGGGGCAAGCAGAGTGGGGCTCTGTCCAGTTTTCTGTTTCGGCCTCTGTCCTGTCTCTGCTCATATTTGGATTTGTCTCTCCTTAAAAATCATTGTTTTTACGTTTCAAAACTCCCCTCCGAAATGTGGGCTGGTTGGGGTGTTTTAGGAATAACAAGATATGCTATTTATAGCCCCGTTTACTCACGGAATGAGCGCATTATTTAAAATGGTTTTAAAAAGGATCAGGCTCAACGCTGCTGAGCGGCTGTCTGTTTGCTCCCGCCCCCACCCTGCCCTGCCTGGCTGCGGGCCCCTCTCCCTCTCCCCACGATGCGTCTCCAGAGGGCAGCTCAGCCAGGCTGTGCTCTCACCGATTCTCTCCATGTCAAGTGTAGAGCGTCCTCACCTCTCCACCTTCTGGAAAGAACCAAAACGTGGGGGCTTCTGGGAAAGGTCCCTTGGTCTCTGATGAAATCCATTCTAACCTCAGGTCCAGGCAAGACCCCAGAATCACCCTGTGCCCTCAGTGCTGCACTGGCACCCTTCCCTGCCTGTCACCTGGGCTTGACATGGGGCTGAAAACACCTCACCTCCAAGACTGGAGGTGAGACCATGTTTTCTTGTTGCACAGATAATATGTTATACTAGAGGCCCGGTGCACGAAATTCGTGCACAGGTAGGGTCCCCAGGCCTGGCCAGTGATGAAGGCCAATTGGGTTCCCTACCTCCCTACCTCCCCACCTCCCCACCACTTCCTTCCCTCACCACCCACGTCTGCCACCACCCACCCCCGGTTTTCCCATCCCAGCCTGGGGCCCGGCCCCAATCAGGTGATGGGGATCAGCCAGCCAGGGGGAGGGAGGGAGGAAGGGAAGGAAGAAAGAAAGGAGAGAGGGAAGGCCCAGGAGGTTGGCTACCAGCCCTGAGGAGGGAACCGGCCCTTGGCCACCCGAGATAAGGGGACACATCTGCCACCACCCACCCCTGGTTTCCTGTCCCAACCCAGGGACCCAGTAGCCCTGATCCAGCAATCAGGGCCTGCCTGCCGGCTTGGGGGAGGGATGGGAGCTTGACCAGCAGGCCCCATTAGCGATGGGGGCCTGAGGGCTGAGGGCAGCTCCTTCACTGAGCATCTTTCCCCTGGTGGTCAGTGCTCTAGCGGTGGCGGTGGTGATGGAACTCAACTGGGATGACACGCCCACCAGCGCACCAGCATCTTCTCTGGGGGGAACGCATCTGGGCTGATGAGGAGGGTCAGCGCGTGAAGATTGGGGGGGGGGGGTAATTCCAACAGAGGGAACGGCAGCGCAGCCTCCTCACCTCCACCCTGAGGGGGAAACGAGTGTGTCTCACTGGAGGAAGGACAGGCACTGTAAGCCTCTGAGATGCCCCCGGCCCTCCTCACTGCACCTCACACACCTGCCTTTTCCCGAGAAGCAGGGCTGCCTAGTGGTTAGGTACCGGGGCCGCCTGGGCTCTGAGCCTGGGCGCGGGGATTTCCCAGTCCCTGCGAGGCGGGCAGTCCCCCACCCTCTCTTTTCCCGCCGGCGGAGCCGCTAATAGCGTCTCTCTTTAGGACCCACTTATAGCCTTTGGCACAAGCGCCCCATAACCGTTACTGTTATTTTATGGGCCATTGGGAAGCTCGCTGGAGCCGAGCCACAGCCCATCGAGGGGAGATTTATTTCCTCGCCGCTTCCCATCACCGCACTCAGGGGGAGAGTCATCTGGCAGCGCGCTGCCCGCGGGCCGCCCGCCCGGTGAGCGTTCTGCTCTCGGAGGGGCGGCTGGAAGCCAGGCCAGGCCCGGAGCCGGTCTCCCCACGAGGGCAGGACGGGGAGCGCTTCTCTCGGGGTCCTCCTCCGGCTGAGGATGGGGGATCAGGAGGAGGTGGGGGAAAGCCTGGTCTAACACAGTGATGACGCTTTTCATCCCAACATCCCCAAACCGGGGAGAGGACCCCAGGGTCAGGGGAGGGGTGCGGTGCCGAGGAAGCCCCTGCCCTGTGCTCTCTGCTGTGGCCCCGACAGCACAGAGCCCCGCCCCGAGGCTCACCTTCCTTCCTTCCTCCCCGAGAGCATGCATTCCCCCAACGCCTGGTGTCAGCCTCTCCCTGGCGCCTCATCGCTGCCCGGGTCCCCCTGTTTGTGGACAGGAAGCCCTCCTGGCCTGCCCCTCTGACCTCAGCCTCTCCTCTCCTCCCTCCACTCCCGGGCCCTCCTGCCTCCCCTCTGCCAGGCTCCCCCTCAGCCTGGCACAGAGGCCCCGGCACTCTTCTCCCCCCCCCCTCCCCGCTCACAGTGGGGCCCGGGCTCTGAGTCTAATGTCCCCCAGGTCCGCAGCCACAATGCCCAGAATCACCAGCAACTCCGGGCACAGGCCTGGGCTCGAAGACACATCTGATCCAAAAGCGGCTTTCTGGACACGGGGAGGAAAGTGTCTTCAGAAAGTCTCCTTCTTTGGAAAAGTGGTGAGTGGGCCCTGGCCGGTTTTGCTCAGTGGATAGAGCATTGGCCTGTGGACTCAAGGGTCCCCGGTTCGATTCCGGTCAGGGGCATGTGCCTTGGTTGTGGGCACATCCCCAGTGGGGAGTGTGCGGGAGGCAGCTGATCGATGTCTCTCTCTCATCGATGTTTCTGACTCTCTATCCTCCCTTCCTCTGTAAAAAATCAATAAAATATATATTTTTAAAGAGTGGTGAATGGGACTAGGGACTTGGTGCTGCCGAGGAGTCTGCAGCTTCCTTTGCTCTGAAAAGGCCAATTGGGGGAGGGAGAGGGGAGGAGAGAGGGAGATAAGCCCAAAAGGGCACTCAGCGCCCCAGGCTGAGGCAGGACTGGAATGAACAGAGGACAGGCGAGCCCTGGGACAGGATCCTGCCCCGGGGGCAGTCGTGAGCACTGACCAATGCAAGGCGTGACCCGAGCTGGACACACGTTGCCCATCCACTCCTGTCACATCACTGTGGGGACATGCCCAGCAACCCACGGACGCAACACACATGTGCACTCATGCTTCTAGCAGATGACTCAGCCTGTCCCTACATCCAGCACTCAGACACCAACAGACGCACAAAGACGACACTATCCGCACTGACAGGGCCGCATCTCATTACACGCACCACAGCTCCCTAGGCAACAGGTCAACCACTCACCCCTCCCAGCACTTCCATTTCCGCCACCAACGGCGCAGCCCGCCCTTCCCCACCGGCACCCACCACCTTGGGACCGGCCCCGAGCCGCACACACAGCAGATGGCTCTCCCAGCTCTCCATTTACATACAGCTGGGTCTGGTCAGACCCTTCCCCTCTCTCAGACACACACACACACACACACACGCACACACACACACACACACGCTCCTCTCTCGGGGAATTCCATTCTTAGATTCTCTTGGTGGTGACCAAGATGTGGGCACCCAGCTGAAACCGGTTTGGCTCAGTGGATAGAGCATCGGCCTGTGGACTGAAAGGTCCCAGGTTCGATTCCGGTCAAGGGCATGTACCTTGGTTGCGGGCACATCCCTAGTATGGGGCATGCACGAGGCAGCTGATGGATGTCTCTCTCTCATCGATGTTTCTAATTCTCTATCCCTCTTCCTTCCTCTCTATAAAAAAATCAATAAAGTATATTAAAAAAAAAAGATCCTCAATGGCTATCCTATCCCCATAGTCTTTTCTTTAAAATAAATTAATAAATAAAATAAAAATAAAAAATATTCTGTGACTTTCTCAAATCACCCTTGTGGCAGGGAGTCGAGCTGGGCCCCAGGTACCTGCCTGCTTGTTCTCCTCAGCCAACCCCGCTTCTTACAGGGACAGAGCCTCAGCGGGACCCCTCCCCCTCCGGGGACGGTGCTGAAGGGCTGCCAGGACGAGGAAAGAGAAGTGGCCCACCGTGTTACCGTCACATTTGCCAGGACTGGAAATTCCCGCTGCACAGATGCTGTGTCAGCTGAGGAGGGTTTTACAGCCGCCACAG
>PVJN01009580.1:0-60244 GCA_004026805.1 Lasiurus borealis | reverse complement strand
TAGCTCTTTATCTGCCCTTCAATTCTGAATGACAGCTTTGCTGGATAGATTTTTCTTGGTTGTAGGTTCTTGCTATTCATCACATTGAATATTTCTTGCCACTCACGTCTGGCCTGCATCGTTTCTGTTGAGAAATCAGCTGACAGTCGTATGGGTGCCCCCTTGTAGGTAATAAACTGTTTTTCTCTTGCTGCTTTTAATATTCTCTCTTTGTCTTTTGCTCGTGGTATTTTAATTATGATGTGTCTTGGTGTAGTTCTCTTTGGATTTCTTTTATATGAGGTTCTGTGTCTTCCTGGACTTGTAAGTCTATTTCTTTTACCAGATGTGGGAAGTTTTCAGTCATTATTTCTTTAAGTACATTTTCAGTATCTTGCTCTCTCTCTTCTTCTCGCACCCCCACAATTCTGATGTTGGTACGCTTGAAGCTGTCCCAGAGGCTCCTTACATTATCTTCATATTTTTGGATTCTTTTCTCTTCTTGCTTTTCCAGTAGAATGTTTTCTCCTTTTTTATATTTCAAATTTTTGACTTGATTCTTGCCTTCCCCTAGTCTGCTGTTAGGACTCAGTATAATATTTTTTATTTCAGTCAGTGTATGTTTAATTTCTAGTTGGTCCTTTTGCATCTCTAGTTGGTCCTTTTCCATCTCTAATTGGATATTCTGCATCTCTAGTTGGTCCTTTTTCATCTCTTCTTGGCTCTCGCTAACTTTATCCAACTTTTCTAGGATATTCTTGAAAAACCTTATAAGCATTGTTATGAACTCTATATCCAGTCGTTTGTTTTCCTCCATTTCTTTTGTTTGTGATCCCTTCCCTTGTCTCGGCATTTTCACTATGCGGGGAGAACTTCTGTGTTGGACTCAGCCTTATGATACCAGACTTGCAAAACGGCAAAAGCCTCTCTGTTGAGCTTGGGATGGGTGGAGTCTCAGGGCTTAAGTTGGCCCTGCCCTCCATGGCCCCTGAGTCTCACGTGACTGTGTAATCACTGGAGCGGTCTTTGTGCACATGCACAGTGCCTCTAGCCCGCTGCCTTTCCAACTCCCCCCCACTCCAGGACCACGAGTCTAGGTCCCCACGGTTTCACCCAAAAGAGGGGCTTAGGGGAGTCAGATGTGGCACAGTTTCGGGGGACTTTCTCCCTCCCACTCGCAAAAGCCAGCAGCACAATCAGCAGTCTGTCCTCTGCGCAGTGCCGTGCACGCCACCAGCCTCTGATCTTTTGCGACTCCCCTAAATTTTCATGCACCACTCCCTTTTCACAGTCCAAACTCCCTCCATAAGAGGTTCAGCTAGATCTGGGGTTTAGTGTTGTAGGATAAAAGGTTCAATGCCTTTGAGAGTCTCCATTTCCCACCTGCCAGAGAAAACCAGCCAGGTACTCTGGCACCCGCTCTCTCCATGCGTGTGTCTCCATACCTCAGCTTTTTGCAGCTCCTCTGGGTCTCTGTGAGCCCCTCTCTTTCCTTCTTGTTGTAGAATTTCCTCACAGCCAGCTTCCCTATGGTTCTGGATGATGTCCATTCTGCCTTTTAGTGGTAGTTTTGAAATTGCTGTGGGAGGTAGCATTGTAGGTGTTTACCTATGCTGCCATCTTAGATTCTCCCTCAATTCACTTGATTTTTAGATTCACTTGTTGATAGATATGTATTTGTTGTTCATAATTTTTATCTTTACCTTTTTCTTCTTCCTCTTCCTGAAGAGTACCTTTCAGAATTTCATATAATACAGGTTTGGTGGTGATGAACTTCTTTACCATTTTCTTATCTGTGAAGCTCTTTATCTGCCCTTCAATTATGAATGATAGCTTTGCTGGGTAGAGTAATCTTGCTTATAGGTTCTTGCTACTCATCACTTTCAATATTTCTTGACACTCCCATCTGGCCTGCATAGTTTCTGTTGAGAAATCAGCTGGCAATCATATGGGTGCTTCCTTGTAGGTAATGAATTGTTTTTCTCTTGCTACTTTTAATATTCTCTCTCTATCCTTTGCACTTGGTATTTTAATTATGATGTGTCTTGGTGTGATCCTCTTTGGATACCTTTTGTTTGGGTTTCTGTGAGCTTCCTGGAATTGTAAGTCTATTTCTTTCTCCACGTGGGAGAAGTTTTCAGTCATTATTTCTTCAAATAGGTTTTCAGTGTCTTGTCCTCTCTCTTCTTCTGGCACCCCCATAATTTTGATGTTGGTAAACTTGAAGTTGTATCAACATCAAGGTTGCTTACACTATCTTCACATTTTTATATTCTTTTTGCCTTGTGCTTTTCCAGTGGAGTGTTTTCTGCTTCTTTGTATTTCAAATCTTTGACTTGATTCTTGCAATCCTCTAGTCTGCTCTTATGTTTCTGTATAGCACTTTTTATTTCATTCAGTGTATGTTTAATTTCTAGTTGGTCCTTTTTCATCTCCTTTGAGTCTCATTCAATTTACCATTTTTTCTAGGAAATTCTGTAAAAACCTTCTAACCGTGGTTTTGAACTCTACATCCAGTTGGTTGTTTTCCTCCATTTCTTTCGTTTGTGATCTGTTTTTTTTTGTGTCCACATCTTTCACTGCTTCTCTGAGTTGCTACAGTAGCTTTGTATGCTAAATGTCCTATGTGGCCCAGGAGCTCTGCATCCCCAGTTACCTGTGGTGAACTCTCTTGGTGCACCCCTTTGTGAACTGTGTGTACAGTCCTGTTGTAGTTTATTCTTGATTGTTGTTAGTATCACTGGGGGGAATTTACCTCCAAGCCAATAGGTTGTGAGGATCAGCTGTGTCTACGCATGCATGCTTGCCTCCAGACCTCTGCCTCTCCAGCTCCCTTGAGTTTCCATGTGCTCTAGGGACCCGTATGAGTCTGGGTTCCTGAATCTCACCAGAAACTAGGGTTTAGTGCAGTTGGACCTGGATTTCAGTGCTATTGTGAGGTTTTGTTTTCCTGCCACTAGAGAAAGACAGCGGCACAATCAGTAGCCATTGCTGTGTGTGCGCACTTTCGTGTGTACTTTCACACGCACTTTCGAGCGCAACCAGATCTCTGTCTTTTGCAGTTCTCCTAAGTTTCTGTGCACTCCTTCCTTTTCACAACAGTCCAGAATCCCCCATATGAATCTCACCTGGAGCTTGGGTTCAGTGCAGTCACAAGTGGGGCTCAGTGTACTTGGGATTTTCCGTCTCCCTCCCACTAGAGGAAGCCAGCCAGATCTTTTTCTACCCGTCCTCTCCATGAGTGTATCTCCTTATCAGCTTTTTATAGCTCCTCTGAGTCTTTGTTAGCCCCTCTCTTTACTTCTAGTTGTAGAATTTTCAATCAGCCAGCTTTTCTGTGGTTCTGGATGGTGTCCGTTCTGTTTTTTAGTTGTAGTTTTGAAATTGTTGTGCAAGGCAGCAGCTTAGGTGTTCAACTATGCTGCCATCTTGGTTTCTCCCTCTCAAGTGAATAAAAAATCTAATGAACAGAATAAACTGGTGAATGTAATAGAATCAGGGGCATAGAAAGGGAGTGGAGTGATGATTTTCAGGGGGAAAGAGGTGAGGGGAGTGTGGGAAGAGCCTGGACAAAAATCATACACCTATGGATGAGGACAATGCAGGGGGAGGTAAGGGCAGAGGGAGGAGTGGGAGCCGGGTGTAGGGAAGCTTTGGGGGGTAAAAAGAGGAACAAATGTAATAATCTGAGCAATAAATATTTATTTAAAAGAGAGAGAGATTACAGGTTTATGTGACCTTCCATGTAGTTCTCATCACAAATATGTACAAGATACCTGATATTTTAGGGAGGTTTAAGTTGGAGTATCCACATTTTTTTCATTGTAGGTCACAAAATAAAAGATATAGATGTGTACAGGCCCCATAAATGGATGATAATAATGAAATTTGGCATATTGTCTATTCAACAATATGGATTTTAAGGATAGTAATACAAAAGCATCTAAAAAAAGTTTAACTGTATTTACTCAAAAGTTCGTTTTTATAGGCATATTTTTGTTTATTGGTCAATTTTTATTGATTCAATGAGAACAGAACACTAATATTTAACAAAATAAACTGTAAAAGTAGGAGCTATTGAGCCTGGGCCTGTCTTATACAGGCTCCAGAGACAGATTCCCAATAGGGCTTCACTTTCATCGTTTTAAGAAAGAGAACATATGGGAAACCAAGATGGCGGCATAGGTGAACACCTAAACTGCTGCCTTGTACAACAATCTCAAATACAGCTAAAGGAGAGAAGGGACATAATCCAGAATCACAGGAAAGCTGAGTGGAAGTTCTACAAATATAAGAAAAGAGAGGGGCCCACAGAGACTCAGAGGCGCTACAAAAAGTTGAGGTATGGAGACATGAGCATAGAGAGGATGGTTGGCAGAGTGCCTGGCTGGATACAGAAACTTGCGACTGCACTGAACTTCATATCTGACTGCACTGAACCCCAGCTCCGTTCGAGACTCATATGGGGCACAGGGGGAGTCTGGACTGTCGTGAAAAGGGAGGAGTGAACGGAAACTTAGGGAAGCTGCGAAAAGGCAGAGTTCTGGAGGTGCACACACCACTGCGCACAGAGAGGACAGACTGCTGATTGTGCCGCTGACTTTCTCTAGCGGGAGGGAAACAGAACCTACCAACTGCACTGAAATCCATGGCTGACCACATTAAACCCCAGCTTCAGGTGAGACCTAGGGACCCATACTCATATGGGTCCCTGGAGCGCACAGGAACCAGAAAGGCAGAGTCTGGAGGCATGTGTATGACCACAGAGAGGGCTGCAGCAATTACAGAGGGACACTGAGACCCAGGGGGCATGTACGGTAGGGCTGACAGGGAGCCAAGGCTGTCTTCTCTTCCCTGAGACTCCACCCCATCCAAGCCAAGCACAGAGACTTTTGCAATCTTGCAGGTCTTAAGGCTGAGTCCAGCACAAAAATTATCCCAGTATTGACACAGCTGATCCTCACAACCAATTGGCTTGGAGATCAATTTCCCCCAGTGATGCCAACAACAATCAAGACTTAACTACAACAAGGCTGTACACACAGTCCACAAAGCGGTGCACCAAGAGAGTCCACCTCAGATAACTGGGGAGGCAGAGCTACAGGGCCCTATAGGACACCTAGCACACAAAGCTACTCTACCAACTCAGGGAAGCAGCGAAAAAGTGGAGACAATGAAACAGATCTTTAACAAAAGAAATGGAGGAAAACAAACAACTGGATATAGAGTTCAAAAGCACGGTTATAGGCTTTTCAGAATTTCCTAGAAAAGATGGATAAATTTAGTGAGACCCAAGAGGAGATGAAAAAGTACCAACTAGATATTAAACATACACTGATTGAAATAAAAAATATTATCCAGAGACATAACAGCAGACTAGAGGAACGCAAGAATCAAGTCAAATATTTGAAATACAAAGAAGCAGAAAACACTCAACTGGAAAAGCAAAAAGCAAAAGGAATCCAAAACTGTGAAGATAGTGTAAGGAGCCTTTGGGACTACTTCAAGTGTACCAACATCAGAATTATGGGGGTGCCAGAAGAAGAGGGAGAGCAAGATACTGAAAACCTATTTGAAGAAATAATGATTGAAAACTTCCCCCACCTGGTTAAAGAAATAAACTTACAAGTCCAGGAAGTGCACAGAACCCAAACAAAAGGTATCCAAAGAGGACCACACCAAGACACATCATAATTAAAATGCCAAGAGCAAAAGACAAAGAGAGAATATTAAAAGCAGCAAGAGAAAAACAGTTCATTACCTACAAGGGAGCACCCATACGACTGTCAGCTGATTTCTCAACAGAATCTATGCAGGCCAGACAGGAGTGGCAAGAAATATTCAAAGTGATAAATAGCAAGAACGTACAACCAAAATTACTCTATCCAGCAAAGCTATCTTTCAGAATTAAAGGGCAGATAAAGAGCTTCACAGATAAGAAAAAGCTAAAGGAGTTCATCACCACCAAACCAGTATTATATGAAATGCTGAAAGATACTCTTTAAGAAGAGGAAGAAGCCGAGACCAGTTTGGCTCAGTGGATAGAGCGTCAGCTTGTGGACTGAAAGGTCCCAGGTTCTATTCCGGTCGGGAGCATGTACCTTGCTTGCGGGCACATCTCCACTGTGGGGCGTGTAGGAGGCAGATGATCGATGTCTCTCTCTCATCGATGTTTCTGCCTGTCTATCTCTCTCCCTTCTTCTCTGTGAAAAATCAATAAAATATATTTTTAAAAAAAGAAGAGGAAGAAGAAGAAAAGGGTAAAGACAAAAATTATGAAAAACAAATACTTATCTATGAACAGGTGAATAAAAATCAAGTGAATTAAAAATCTGATGAACAGAATGAACTGGTGAATATAATAGAATCAGGGGCAAAGAAAGAGAGTGGACTGAACTTTCAGTGGGAAAGGGGTAAGAGGATAGAGAGAGAGAATGGATAAAAATCATACACCTTTGGATGAGGACAATGTGGGGTGAGGTAAGGGCAGAGGGAGGAGTGAAGCTAGGTGGAGGGGAGCTATGGGGGGGAGAGGAACAGATGTAATAATCTGAACAATAAAGATTTATTAAATTAAAAAAATAATAAAGGAAACACATTTCAGTTGCATCAGGAAGACCTTAATATTGTCTAGATCTTGGCCATCCCGCCCAAGAGATAGGGATAATGTTTAACCTGAAAAATTCTATGTCTGGCAGGCCTGGAAGCTAGCTGGCTCTGACCCTGGTGTTATTACTCTGGTCATTTTTGCTTACAGATTCCTGGCTCTGCATGTCTAAGACTCCCTCCTCCAATCCTGGGCTCTTGGGATCCTAAACTCTCCTTTGCACCCCTATCCCCACATACAGTGAAGGGAATCCTCACACAATTGTAACTAATTTTCCACCAAACATAGTGCAGCATTCTTCAAATCAATGAATGCATCAAAGCCAAGACAGCTCAGCAATGGAAAATGAGTGGTTTTCAGTCAAATCTGCCTAATCTACATGTCCACTTAGAGTCACATTTCCTCGAACAAATCAACAGAGCTTTTGTTTGTTCCCTACAGTTTCAAGTTTAATGTGTTTGGATTTCTCATCACATCCCTAAGAAATTATAACCCTGTGAGTCACTGGAGGTCTAACAAATTGAATTTGGGGACACTTTTATTCCAAAAAGTTCTTGATTGAAGATGGCAGCTCAGTAAGTCTTCATACTTGGGATCAATCTCCTCTAAATAGCTCATAAACTGCTCATGATTCAAGACATGAGCACAGAGAAAATTCTTTATTGCTTTCTCCATCACATGTGGTGAACTCGACTTGCAAAATTCATGGCATGAGGCATGAAGCAATAACAGTGGGGCCCACCAAATTTCTCTTGGCTTGAATACATTATTTAAATCTTTTTTAAAAAATATATTTTATAGCCAAGACGGGTTTGGCTCAGTGGATAGAGCGTCGGCCTGCGGACTGAAAGGTCCCGGGTTCGATTCCAGTCGGGGGCATGTACCTTGCTTGCGGGCACATCCCCAGTAGGGGGCGTGCAGGAGGCGGCTAATCGATGTCTCTCTCTCATCGATGTTTCTGACTTTCTATCCTTTTCCCTTCCCCTCTGTGAAAAATCAATAAAAATATTTTTAAAATATTAAAAATATATATATATTTTATTGATTTTTCACAGAGAGGAAGGAAGAGGGATAGTTAGAAACATCGATGAGAGAGAGACATCGATCAGCCGCCTCCTGCAGGCCCCCCACTGGGGAGGCGCCCACAACCAATGTACATGCCCTCGACCGGAATCAAACCTGGGACCTTTCAGTCTGCAGGCCGACGCTCTATTCACTTAGCCAAACCGGTTTCGGCAAATTCAACAACTCTTAAAAAATCATCTCCTCCTCTTAACCATCAATCTGATTTTCATCCAGTGTCCTCTTCTCGGAAAATGGCACCACTACTTATCCTATCCATATGTCAGAATCAAAGAAGTCATCCTTGGAGGAGGAAAAAATGGCAGTGGAATAGACAGAAGTTTCCTGAGCCTTGTCCTGGAACAGACAGAAAGAACAGCTGAGGGTCACACGGGGAGTGTTTGTTGGTGAGTTGAGGGACAGTTATACTCCAGGAGACAGTGGGGGACTGCTGGATGGGGGTCCCCTGACCAGGAAGCCCCCACTACTGCTGGGTTCCCTCCCAGAGCAACAAGCTCAGATGCGGAGAATGTGCTATCTTGAAGGGGAAAGTGGATGTTATCGGAAGCCTGAAAATCTACAACTAAGGCACCCACCAAACCGCTGTGAACCCTAGAACACTGGTCCCCAATTGGCACAAAACTGCAGATTCAGAGGAGCTCTGCACTCCGTAAGGGAAAGGTTAGATTTCGCCTGGGATAAGGTGAGGTCTCTGCTTCCAGCAGAAGAGAGAAACACACACACTGTGGGTGATGGAGGATCTGGGGAAGTCTGCGCCTAGAAAAATCCGTGGCTGTTGGGACTGGTGTGATCTGTGAATGTGGAAGGGGATCCTCAGAGATGCTAACAGACAATATCTCTACAAAGCAACCCATTTCGATCTGACTCAAAAAGACAGCCTAAATTTTTTTTAAAAATATGCCAGTTGCTTAGACCTAAGGGGAAAAAAAGACTGCACATACTTGTGCAATGCCCCAGAGTTCACACACTTATGCTGGCTTGTTTGTTTGTTTTTGTTTTTTCTCTTTTCTTTAAATCCTTGCTTGTGATTACAAAGCCCAATACATAAAATCACCCAAATGGAGACACCCTGAGACTGAAGGGGAAAGTTGTTTATTTGGAACTTGGGGATCAGAGAGGGAATAACCATCAGAGAACCAGCTCTGGGGCAACCCACTCCTCAAACTGGGATTGAATGCCACAGGGAAAGCAGTATCTAAGCACAGGCTAGAAAGGACCTATAGATCCGGAGATCAATCCAGAAGCACTGCCACCCAGGGGTTGAATCACAAATTGACTCTTGTGTAAACACAAATAAAGGAATACAACAAATTAAGACACACTGCCTGCTTAAAAATCAGGACTGGCTTACAACACTGAGGACCAGTGGAATGCAGGGAACTGCAATACTGTCCTGAATAGGAAACAGGTGTGCCAAACAGAACACTACAGGAAGTGAATGTCCTTCACTACTGCACATTTTATTATTATTTTTTCCACCTTTGCTTAAGAAACTAATTTTTTATTCTTTCTTCACTTTATTTTACCTTTTTAATTACTACATTTTTATTTTCAATCAATATTATTACTACTACTATTTTTTTTAAAAAAGGTATTTTATTTTCTCTTTATTTTACTTTTGGATTGGTGTTCCACATTCTATTTTCATCTTCCCTTTAGCATCATTTTACACTATCTCAACTCTACCTTTATGCCATCACTCTCTTTCTAACTTTTATCCGTTTGTTGTCCAGTTTCTCTTACCCTATTAATGATTTAGATTTTTCCCTACTCTTTCTTATTACACCCTGTTAAAATTTCACCCTACTTATATAGCTAATTTCCAATTCCCTATTCCAAGTTCATACATACTTTTTTCTTCTCTGTCTTCACTATTAAAAAATTGATTTTCTGTCCTTTTGTTGTTGTTTCCTTGATTATTGATTATATTGATTTTTTTAAAATAATTTTATTTTTATTTTTTCCTTACTCCCCTCACCTGTATCCTCCCTTCACCTCCCCGCCCCCCATTGTCCTGTTTCCACTGGCTATTGATTTTTTATGCTTGTTTGTGAGATTGTTTTGCTTATTCTTTTTGTTTGTTTGTTTTATTTTTTGCTGCTCTTTTCCTTCACCTTGCTTGTTATTAGTTGTTGTTTATAGTTTGTATTCATCTCCAGGTACTTGTTGCTGGCATTTGTTGGGATTAGTGGCTGTTATATTGGAGTTTTCTTCTCATATTGTTTCCCTCTTCTTTTGTATTCTCTTTCTTTTCTCTCTTACTTTTTTTCCTTTTCCCAATTTCACTTTTTCACTCCTTTCTTTTTTTTCCTCTTCTTCTTTCTCTCTTATCCTCTAATTTGCCTTTCTCTAGTAGTCACCTTTATTTGGGATTATTAACATCAGGAATACATTTCTGTTGAGTGCCTTGTGGGTTGCACCTGGTTGTGTTGTATTTTGTGCCTTTAAATCAATGCAGGAGAGAGAACTACATAACCAGACACCCGGAGAAGAAAGACCATGGGGAGATAAAGAAATGGCCCGCATATAAAAGAAAAGCAGGCATCGCTAGAAAAAGAAGTAAACAAAATAGAGGCAAGCAAACTGTCGGGGAAAGAATTCAAATAAATGGTCATGAGGTGGCTGAAAAGAATTGAAGAAAAATTCAACAATATGAGTAAGAACCAAGAGGAAATGAAGAACCAAGAAGAAATAAAAAATGACATTGCTGCTGTAAATAACTCAATAGAAAGCATCAAAAGTAGACTAGAAGAAGCAGAGGACTGTATCAATGAACTAGAAGACAATGTAGGAAAAAGTACAGAGGTAGAGCAGTTTCTAGAAAAAAAAAGCAGGAGAGTCTAAGGGAACTTTGGGACAATGCAAAAACAAAACAACATCCACATAATATGGGTTCCAGGAGAGAAAACTGAGCAAGAAATAAAAAATCTGTGTGAAGAAATAATGACAGAAAACTTCTCTGATATAGGGAAGAAAAAAACACACAAATCCAAGAAGCTCACAGAGCCCCTAGCAAAATGAAACCCAAAAGATCAATGCCAAGTCACATTATAATTAAATTGGCAAACACTATCGACAAAGAATCTTAAAAGTGGCCAGAAAGAGGCAGAAAATTACCTGCAAAGGAATCCCCATCAGACTAGCAACTGATTTCTCAAAAGAAACTCATCAGGCCGAAAGGAATGGAATGAAATATACGGTCATACAAAGGAAAGAATGGAATCCAAGAATACTGTACCCAGC
The DNA here is from genome assembly GCA_004026805.1 of Lasiurus borealis. Lineage (NCBI taxonomy): Eukaryota > Metazoa > Chordata > Mammalia > Chiroptera > Vespertilionidae > Lasiurus > Lasiurus borealis. Next base: position 49,332 of record PVJN01009580.1, on the reverse strand, counting down.
AAGGCTATCAATATCAATCAAAATTGAAGGTAAAATCAGAAGCTTCGCAGACAAAAAAGGACTAAGGGAATTTATTAGCACCAAAGCAGCAATGCAGGAAATGATAAAGAGAGAAAATCAAGATGACAGCATAGGTGAACACCTGAACTGCAGCCTCACACAACAATTTCAGGAAGTCCAGGAAGTGCAGAGAACCACAAACAAAAGGAATCCAAAGAGGACCACACCAAGACACATCATAATTAAAATACCAAGAGTAAAAGACAAAGTGAGAATATTAAAAGCAGCAAGCGAAAAACAATTCATTACTTATAAGAAAGAACCCATATGATTGTCAGCTGATTTCTCAACAGAAACTATGCAGGCCAGATGGGAGTGGCAAGAAATATTCAACGTGATGAATAGCAAGAACCTACAACCAAGAATACTCTACCGAGCAAAGCTATCATTCAGAATTGAAGGGTAGATAAAGAGCTTCACAGATAATAAAAAGCTAAAGGAGTTCATTAACACCAAACCAGTATTATATAAAATGCTGAAAGGTACTCTTTAAGAAGAGAAAGAAGAAGAAAAAAGTAAAGATAAAAATTATGAACAACAAATACATATCTATGAATAAGTGAATCTAAATATCAAGTAAATTGAAATCTTTCTCTTGGGGAGAATCCAAGTTGGCGGCATAGGTAAACACCTACACTGCTGCCTCGCACAACAATTTCAAAACTACAATGAAAAGACAGAACAGACATCATCCAGAACCACAGGAGAGCTGGCTGAGTGGAAGTTCTACAGCTAGAAGGAAAGTGAGTGGCTCACAGAAACCCAGAGGAGCTGCAAAAAGCTGAAGTACGGAGACACGCGCGCCCTGAGAGAGCGGGTGCCAGAGTACCTGACTGGTTTTCTCTGGCAAGAGGGCAAAGGAGACTCTCAACAGCATTGAACCCCTTATTCTACAACACTAAACCCCAGATCCAGCCAAAACTCATACGGTGGGAGTTTGGACTGTGAAAAGGGAGAGGTGCACAGAAATTTAGGGGAGTCGCAAAAGATCAGAGGCCTGGTGGCACGCACGGCACTGCGTGGAGGACAGACTGCTGATTGTGCCGCTGGCTTTCACAACTGGGCGGGAGACAGACCCTCCCAACTGTGCCACTTGACTCCACTAAGCCTCTGTTTCGGTTGAAACCCTGAGGACCTAGATTCATGTGGTCCTGGAGCACAGGGGACCCGGAGGAGGAGCAGCGGTCTAGAGGCACTGCGGGCGCGCACGCACAAGGACCGCTCCAGTGATTACCCAGTCACGTGAGACTCAGGGGCTGTGGAGGGCAGGGCCAACTGGACGGCAAGGAGGTCCCTTAAGCCCTGAGACTCCACCCATCCCAAGTTCAACAGAGGCTTCTTCGGTTTTGCAGTCTGGTATCATAAGGCTGAATTCAACACAGAAGTTTCCCCGGCATAGTGAAAATGCCAAGACGAGGGAAGGGATCACAAACAAAAGAAATGGAGGGAAAAAAACAACTGGATAGAGAGTTCAAAACCATGCTTATAAGGTTTTTCAAGAATATGCTAGAAAAGATAGATAAATTTATCAAGTCCCAAGAGGAGATGCAAAAGGACCAACTAGAGATGCAAAAGATCCAACTAGAGATGATGGATAAATTTAGCGAGTCCCAAGAGAAGATGAAAAAGGACCAACTAGAGACACTGACTGAAATAAAAAATATTATACAGAGTCCGAACAGCAGACTAGAGGAAGGCAAGAATCAACTCAAAAATTTGAAATATAAAGAATCAGAAAACACTCAACTGGAAAAGCAAGAAGAGAAAAGAATCCAAAAATGTGAAGATAATGTGTAAGGAGCCTCTGGGACAGCTTCAAGCGTACCAACATCAGAATTGTGGGGGTGCCAGCAGAGAGAGAGAGCAAGATACTGAAAACCTATTTCAAGAAATAATGACTGAAAACTTCCCACATCTGGTAAAAGAAATAGACTTACAAGTCCAGGAAGCACACAGAACCCCAAACAAAAGGAATCCAAAGAGGACCACACCAAGACACATCATAATTAAAATACCAAGAGCAAAAGACAAAGAGAGAATATTAAAAGCAGCAAGAGAAAAACAGTTCATTACCTACAAGGGAGCACCCATACGACTGTCAGCTGATTTCTCAAAAGAAACTATGCAGGCCAGGCGGGAGTGGCAAGAAATATTCAACGTGATGAATAGCAAGAACCTACAACCAAGAATACTCTATCCAGCAAAGCTATCATTCAGAATTGAAGGGCAAATAAAGAGCTTCACAGATAAAAAGCTAAAGGAGTTCATCAACTCCAAACCAGTATTATATGAAATGCTGAAAGGTACTCTTTTAGAAGAGAGAGAAGAAAAAGGTAAAAGCCAAAAAAAGTATGAACAACAAGTACATATCTATCAACAAGTGAATCTAAAAAGTAAGTGAATTAAAAATTTGATCGACAGAATAAAGTGGTGAATATAATAGAATCAGGAGCACAAAAAGGGAGTGGACTGATCATTCTCAGGGGGAAAGGGGTGAGGGGTGTACAGGGAGAGACTGGACAAAAATCATACACCTATGGATGAGATCAATGGGAGGGAGGTAAGGGCAGAGGGAGGGGTGGGAGCTGGGTGGAGGGGTGCTATGGAGGGGAAAAAAGAGAAACAAATGTAATAATCTGAATAATAAAGATTTCATTTAAAATAAATAAATAAATAAATAAATAAAAATCAAGTAAATTAAAAATCTGTTGACCAGAATAAACTGTTGAATATAATAGTATCAGGGGCATAAAAGAGAGTGGACTGACAATTCTCAGGAGAAAAGGGTTGAGGGTGGTGTAGGGAGAGACTGGACAAAAATCATACACCTATGGATGAGGGCAATGCGGAGGCAGGTAAGGGTAGAGGGAAGGTTAGGAGCCTGATGGAGGGGAGCCACGGGGGGGGGGGAAAGGAACAATTGTAATAATCTGAACAATAAAGATTTATTAAATTAAAAATAAAATAAATCTCATCTCTACCCGATGGAATGAAAGTTAAAGCTCAGGAGCTAGAGTGCCTCAGCTGTAACCCCAGCTCCATACTTACACTTCACGGTAGGACTTTGGGCCAGTTGCTGCTGTGCTTCAGTTTCCCTTTCTGTCAAATGGGCATAATAATAGTACCCACTCCATGGGACAGCTGTAAGAAATGAGTTAATGCATGTGAAGTGCTTATAATAGTGAGTGCCTGGTACATAGTTAGTGCTTGCTACACATTCACTGCTTTTTTGTTGTTGCTAGCTATTTGGCCTTGGATATGTCATTTAACCTCTCATCTGTCATTCAACCTCCCATTTAAGTTCTCATCATTCTTCATTTGATTGCTCTAAGGGTTCAAAGTGCCTGGCACGTAATAGGTTTTTAGTAACAGTCCGTTTCCATGGTTGTTTTTATACACTAATACTTAACATATGAACATTTACTATATACTAAACATTTTACTTATTACTTTAATTATCTCACTTAATTATCAAGACAACCATATGAGAAAGTTGTGATAATAGGAAGCAAGTATTCTTAGTTTACGGATGAGATGGTCAAATACATTGCAACTGGCCCAAGGGCATACACTAGGTGGCTTAGTTGGGATTTAAACTCCTGTTTCTTTTTCAAATATTGACGCTGGAGTGAGTGGTGGCCAGTTTTTTTGTTTGTTTGTTTTTGGGTTTGTTTTTTTTGTGTGTGTGTGTTTTAATTCAGTAGCTGATCCTTTATTGTTATATGGCTTAAAACTGATTCTCCTTACTGGATGGTGATGAAAGGCTGTATTGCCTTCCTCTAGAAGTAGGAGCACTTTGCTGCCCCCTGGTGACCCATCAAGTTCCTACCTCCAGGTTCCACTTTATTGAAAGGAAAAAAACTTTTCTATTACAAAATTTCGCTCTACGAAAGGGTTTGCCTTCAGAGAGGCAAGGAAAAAAATGATTGGGGTTGACTTTTGTTGTTTATTTTGCCTTTTTAATACAGAGAAAAAAAGACCAGTGCTCTCAACACCAACCAAGATGATGTCCCAGGGATATCTTTCCCCCAGGAAAAAAGCAACAGAGCATCTGACCTTGCTGGAGGGGAGCCTCTTGATGGTCAGTTCAGGTTGGATTTCTGCAGGCAGCACTCCCAGTTTCCATCCCTGTGAAAATGTCTTCTCCTTCCATCCCCATCTCTCAACTCCCCAGAAAGCTAATACTGGTGCCCCATCTACTCCCATCCCTCACAGGAAGGATCTGAGGGATAGGTAGGAGGGCTTCCCCAGATCCTGGTTCTGACTACTATTGCTTTATTTACCTATGGGAGACCGTGGCCCACCAGGCGCATTTGCATTATGAGGTCATGCTTGTGGATAGTGGCAACATGGGAGGCCAGGCAGAGCCAAGATTTCTAAGGGTATCTAGTGTGGATACCCAACCCTCAGCCATTAATGGAATTAAGGCAATGCAAAGATGCCACTGGTATAAAATGGAAGGAGCAGCATGATTTAATTCATGTATTTTACATATGCACAGTTATATGTTATATGTTATATTTCATATATACATGTGAATGTGTATTGATGACTGTACATGCCAGAGGAAATTATGTCAAAATATTAACAGTGTTTAGCATCTAGGATGTAGAATCGTGGGTGGGTTTCCTCTGCACTTACCTGTACAGTAGCTTCTAAATATCCCCCAGTAATATGTATCTGATTCTTGGATACACTCACCCTAACAGAAACCTGAGAAGCTACATGTGATAGAGTTCAAAAATTCAGTCTTGTTACCTCTAAAACACATGATAAAACTAGTCAGGTAAAAGTTACTAATTTTAAAGTTTGGAAACTAAGGTCATTGTGGCAGAGATGTTACCACCTGTTTCTAGAAAGTGTGGATGGAGAAGTGGGGTGCGTACAGCAAGGTCTGTTTGGAATCCCAGCGGGGGGAGTGTGTCGGTGCTAAGGACTAACAATGGACACCCAGAAGGATGTCCAACCCCCAAAGCAGCAGCCAATGATATATATCTGTGGAGAATGTCATGCAGAAAATGCAATAAAATCCAGGGATCCAATCAGATGCAGAGAATGTGGATACAGAATAATGTACAAGAAAAGGACTAAAAGATTGGTGGTTTCTGATGCTCAATGAAATGGAATTCAGAAGAATATCTTTGTTTGCATTCAGATTTGCTGTTATTATGTAGTTTTTGATGAGTATACTTATCTTTATGAATACAGCTATATACACATGATTTCACTTTAAAAACGATATTAGATTTAGGTGTCTATTATAAAGATTGGTTTTTGTTCAGTTACATGATTTGTAATTTAATTTCGTGTGTGTGTAATATAATTTTGTTGTATATGTCATCTGACATGAAAAAGGTTGAAAGTGTTTCGCCAAACCACACTTTTAATCAAAACCTAAAATCATTGGGGCCCTTGTTAAAAATGAAACTTTCTAGGGATAAAATAAAACTTTCTAGTGGTTTTGGAAACCACTGTTTTATATTACCAATTGTTAGTAAAGTCTCCAGCATTTTTGTGTGGAGTGTAACAGTATACTTACTCTCAGTGTGCATACAACATTTGGAGTTACATTTTTCATTTGTTACTTGAAGTAGGCCTTTCTGCATTTGTATGTGATGCTTGACTAGTTTTAAAATCTTGGGCAAGAGAAAAGATACTAAAGGTTGCTTTCTGTAAGGGAAAATAAACCCCACATACAGATGAAGACTATTAAGGCAGGTGCAGTTCCAGGTGTAATTATTCTTTAAAGTAAAAAAATCTGCTTTCAAGATATAAAAAAAAATAGGTGTTGGTTTACACTGAATTACTGGATAAATATTTAATACTTTTGTCTTGATTTTAGGGATATCGATAGTTGATATACCATGTGCTCATCATTATGGAACATATTGGTTTCCCTAATATTCATTTTGAAATCTGAAATATTCCAAGTTCTATAACATGTATTATGTACCATACAAAGCACTACATGCTCATACTTTTAAAGAGTTCTTCCTTGATCCGGGTTTTCCTTACACTATGTCTTTCATAATTTGGTAATTCTGCTATATTCCTTCTTGACGTCTTTTTTAAACAAGAGATCCCAACAAATAAGATATCTCTTTATAAACAACCCCGACTCATCAGATAATGTTGGTCTCAATTGCTCTGATTCCATCATAGGTCCCTTTTCTATCAGTAATTTAATTGAATATTGTTATTTGGTTAACTAGACAGATGCTTAATGGAGAAAGTATTACCATTGGAACTCACCATTTCAGTCCGTTACTTTCTTCTTTGTGTCTGCAACTATAAAATGGAAGTAATTTTACCTCCATTTAAAAAAAAATGATACAATAAATATAAAATTGCTTTTTTTAAAAAAAGAAAGTGTGGATGAAGGGGCGAGGGGTTAAGGTCAGTGTAGAAAACAGGGGAGCTTCCCTAGTGAGGGGGACCCTGAGAACATCTACAGGGAGAGAGATGGTCCCTCTTTCCTTCCTTTCTACTTCCTTCTCTCACATATCGGTCCATTTACTCGGTCAGTCAGCAATCCTTTACCAAATACTTAAAGCTGTGCAGGCACAGACTAGACCCTAGGGAAACAGGATGAGAAGACTTGGTGCCTGTCCTCAGGAAGATCACACAGCTTACTGGAGAAAACAGACAGGAAAATCACATGAGAGCCCAGCATTAATTGAGGCACGTACAGGATGCTGCAGGGTCACAGAGGGACTGTTGGCTAACTCTACCTGGGAGCTAGGGGCTTCACAAAGGTGGTGACAATTGGGTCAGGTCTTGCAGGATAATTAAGAGTTCTACGGGCAGACTAGGAGGAGGAAGGGCCTTCCAAGCAGAGGGAATAGCATGGGCAAAGGCACGGAGATGTGAGGCAGCATTGTAGGATTCTTAGCTGGGAGAGCAACATGATTAAATTGATTCACTCTCTGACTCAACACATGTGTGCTATGCACTAGGCTAGTTGGTGAGGATGATGGTAGTAAAAAAGCAAATCCCTTAACTCACGGAGCTTATATTCTAATTGGAGAGACAGCAAAGGATAAAAATAAAGCAGAGAGGGACACAGGGTGGTGTTAAACAAGGGTGGCCAGGCAAGGTATTCCTGACCCAGTGACTTGGAGCAGGACTGAATGAAGTGAGGGAGCAGGCCTTGGTAATGAATGGGGAAAGGTAACACCAGGCAGAGGGAACTGCAGATGCAAAAACCCTGGGATGGGGGACGTGTTTGATGTGATCAAAGAACAAGCAGGAAGGACTGGGGAGTAGTGGAGCAGCATGAAGGGGGGTGGTGAGGGATGAAGTTGGTATGAGATGGAGTTGGTGAGACAGAGGACACAATCATGTAGGGCCATGTGGGCCACGGAAAAGGATGGAGATCTTGTAAAGGGGATGGGAAAAGAGAGAGAACTCGTGGACATGGGCAACAGTGTAGTAGTTGTGGAGGGGGGACAGGTAGTGGATGGAGGTGGAAGAGGGCATAGAAGGGATAAATGGTGATAGGAAAAATAAAATAAATGGGATAGGAAGTGTTTGCATGTATGGTATGAGAGGAATGTGAAGTGTTAGGACAATGCAAGGGTTTTCACCCAAGCAACTGGAAGGATGGAGATTTCATTAAGTGAGGCAAAGGACACTGGAGGGAAACTCAGAAGGACTTTCAATTTGGATGTGCTATGTTTGAGAGGCCCATTAGATCTCTCAACCTGGGGCTGTTGAGAAGGCATCTGGATGTGTCAGTATGGAACTCAGAACAGAGGTCAGGGCAGCAGGTGTCCATACTGAGGGGAGTTTAAAGACTTGAAATGAGATCCTCAAGAGAGTGAGTACAAAGACAGAATTGGTCCAAGGCCCAAGCCCTGTAGGTCTCCAACCTCCACACTCTAGAAGATGCAGAGAGGAGGAGCCAGCAGGAGGCACTGAAGACTTCGACTGACTAACGAGTTAGATAAAAGAAAAAAACAGCGGAGCTTCGTGTCCCAGAAGTCAGTGGAAGAAAGAGTTGCACAGAGTGATTGACTATATCAGATGCTGGTGAGAGACCCAGTAAGGTAAGGACTCAGAATTCACCACAGCAGGAAAGGAGGGCATAGGTGACCTTGGCATATTCTCATTTTATGGGAATGCAATCTGTGCAGTCAAACAAATCTCTGGTTTCAGCAGGGTCCTGTGCTAATCTAATGCTCTTCTATGACCATCTTGAAACTCTTTTTTTTTTCAGGTTTTATTTTATTTTATTTTTAATATATATTTTTATTGTTTAAAGTATTAGAAATAGTAGTACATACGTCTCCATTTTTTCTCCCTATTGACCTCCCCCCAGCCTTCCCCACCCCCAGTACATGCCCTCACCTGTTTCCCACCCCCCCAATGTCCTGTATCCATTGGTTATGCTTATATACATGCATACATGTTGATCTCCTTCAAGCCCCCACCCCAACCTCCCCTGCCTTCCCACTGTAGCATGACAATCTGTTCATTGCTTCTTTGTCTCTGTATCTGTTCCCTCCCCCACCCCCCATTATTTTCTTTAAAAACATCTTGCCTTTGTAGGCTAGAAATAAACTTATAAGAACAAAAAATGGCCGAAACCGGTTTGGCTCAGTGGATAGAGGCGGACTAAGGGGTCCCAGGTTTGATTCCGGTTGGGGGCATGTACCTTGCTTGCGGGCACATCTCCACTGTGAGGTGTGCAGGAGGCGGCTGATCAATGTCTCTCTCTCATCGATGTTTCTGACTTTCTATCTCTCTCCCTTCCTCTCTGTAAAAAATCAATAAAATATATTTTTAAAAAATGTTTGAATGAACAATTTCAATGTCCAATAGTTATAAGTCCCAGTTTCAATGTCAAACAGTTCCTTATGTGAACATGTCATGAATGGTATCTGGATAGTGGACAAATGGTAGCAATGTGGGTCTGACCCTCTCTGGTTCGGTCCTAGGCATCCTGTAGTGACTGACGCACAACTGCTTGCTGACTGCTAGCATGGCAAAGCGTCATCAGCGTTTTCCATCTCTGGACTGTTTCTCCTCTTGTCTTCGTGTTTGGCACAGACCTGTCAGCTCCTCTCTGTTGCAGGAGTCTAGTTGGTCTTGGTGTTGTTTTATGAAAGTATATAAACATATTGTCAACCAAAAGTTAATAAAGGAATCTTTTCTATAAAATTGACTTAGGGTCCTTTTTATTTTTGCCTATCCGCTTTTCCTTTGGCTTATTTTGACACCATGTGTGTTTTTCATGAGTGTCTTGCTGTTAGTATTACAAATGAAAATTAATTTTCTAAAGTAAAATTTTTCTAGATGTAATTTACTTACCGGATATTTTTCCTTACATGATATTATCCTACTATCCCCCATTTTTTGATTAATGGAGAATTTTATAAAATTTTTAATGCAATCTTGACAACTTGAAATTTTAATTTTTTGCACACAAATATGCCTGCTTTATGTTCATTGCATGTTAAGCAATTTTACCATGAGATGAGCTACCAATAGAAATTTTAGTTAATACTTTAGAAACAGCATTTTGTCCAGTACTCTTAAATTTTCTTGGGTATTCACTTATTTCAATTCACCAATTTAAATTAATCTCAAAGCGTGATTACTCTTTTACTGTTAAATTTAATACCTTACCAACAGTTTTAGATTACCCTGTAAATATTAGTGGAAAGGTTTATTTGCATTCTTGAGTAGGCTGAATTTAGATATGGGGCAGCTGCTGTTGGCAAGTTTCTGTCTGTTACCTGTGTCCTGATCTAAGCTGGGCCACATCTCTGTCTGTTATCTGAGTCCCGATCTGAGCTGAGCATGGGAAGCGAAGTAGCCAGGGGGGCAGGAGACCACCCTCAGAAATGGTAAGGGTTCAGGTCCCTGCAAGACTGGGGGAGCACATCAGGTTTTAGATACAAATGTCAAAATAAAACAAACCTGTCTTAAGAGTCATTGTGATGGCTAAAGACTAAAATGACTCTTGAGCCTCCATTCGTGGTTAGAAAGGAAACAGCTCAGAAAGCACAGTCTGCAGTGAAGGAACAGACCCTTTTCTCACTTCCAAGTTGGCCAGGAAGAGAGCAAACAGGAGACCGTTCCCTAGAGAGTAGATTCTGAGCCCAGAGAGAAAATCAAACAAACATCTATGATACTATTTACTAGAGGCATTGTTATTTAGTCCTCAAAATGTCACTGTCAACAAAATATTTCAGCCCCCTTTTTAAAAAATAAATCTTTATTGTTCAGATTATTACAAATGTTCCTTTGTCCCCCCATAGCTCCCTTCTGCCTGGATCCCACCCCACCCTCTGCCTTTACTGTCCATCCCCACTGTCCTCATCCATAGGTGTACAATTTTTGTCCAGTCTCTCCCTGCACCCCCCATATCTTCTTCCCCCCTGAGAATTGTCAGTCCACCCCATTGCTATGATCCTGATTCTATTATATTCACCAGTTTGTTCTGCTCATCAGATTTTTTATTCACTTGATTTTTAGATTCACTTGTTGATAGATATGTATTTGTTGTTCATAAATTTTGTCTTTACCTTTTTCTTCTTCTTCCTCTTCTTACAGAATTTCCTTCAGCATTTCATATATTACTGGTTTGGTAGTGATGAACTCCTTTAGCTTTTTCTTATCTGTGAAGCTCTTTATCTGCCCTTCAATTATGAATGATAGCTTTGTTGGGTAGAGTAATCTTGGTTGTAGGTTCTTGCTATTCATCACTTTTAATATTTCCTGCCACTCCCGTCTGGCCTGCATAGTTTCTGTTGAGAAATCAGCTGACAGTTATATGGGTACTCCCTTGTAAGTCATTAATTGTTTTTTTCTTGCTGCTTTTAATATTCTCTCTTTGTCTTTTGCTCTTGACATTTTAATTATGATGTGTCTTGGTGTGGTCCTCTTTGGATTCCTTTTGTTTGGGGTTCTCTGCGCTTCCTGGACTTGTAAGTCTATTTCTTTCACCAGGTGGGGGAAGTTTTCTGTCATTGTTTCTTCATATAAGTTTTTAATATCTTGATCTCTCTCTTCTTCTGGCACCCCCATAATTCAGATGTTGGTATGCTTGAAGTTGTCCCAGAGCTCCTTATACTACCTTGATATTTTTTTTATTATTTTTCCTTTTTGCTTTTCTGGTTAGGTGCTTTTTGCTTCTTTGTATTTCAAATCCTTGACTTGATTCTTATGATCCTCTAGTCTGCTATTGGATCTCTGTATATTATTTTTTATTTCAGTCAGTGTATACTTAATTTCTAGTTGGTCCTTTTTCATATCCTTAAGGATCTCACTAAATTTATTGGCAGTTTTTAGAAGATTCTTTGGTAACCTTATAAATGTGGTTTTGAACTCTATATTCTGTAGTTTGCTTTCCTCCATTTCTTTCATTTGTGACCTGTTCCTTTGTCTCTACATTTTGGCTACTTCCCTGTGTTGATAGAGTGGCTTTGTGTGCTAGGTGTCCTATAGGATCCAGTGGCTGAGTATCCCCAATTACCTGAGGTGGACACTCTTGGTGCACCCCTTTGTGAGCTGTGTGCACAGTCTTGTAGTTAAGCCTTGATTGTTGTTGGTATCACTGGAAGGATATGACCTCCAGGCCAGTTGGCTGTAAGAATGAGCTATGTCTACGATGGGAGAACTTCTCTTCTGGAGAACTTCTCTTATAAGGCAAGACTTGCTTCAGTGGGGCTTTGGCGCTCACTGAGTTTTGCCCCTTGAGTATGTCCCTATGGATTTGAGGAGATGTAATCTGGATGGTTCCACTTTGACCACTGGCTACACTGGCTCTTGGATCTCCAAGGAGGTACAAATTTAGCATCTGCCTGAGGCCACCCAGCAGGAGCTATGGAAATATCTGCAGATTCCTCTTCTTTGTTTAGGGTTTGGAGGTGCCCAGATGAAGCCCAGCTGTGAAGCAATGCAAGCTGCTGTGGCGCTTGGGCCTTCTTTTGGAAATTCTGGGTCTCTCTGACCCAGCTGCAGTTTGTTAGGTAATTTTAGGTTGCAAAGGGCCAGGCCATTCATATGGAAAAGCCTCTGCACACAGTTTGGTTCAGGCAAGAGTCTCAGGGAATCAACAGGGCAGAGCAAACAGCTATGGCTGATCCTCAGCACTGCCCTAAGAGGCCCCCGGGTCTCAGTATTCCTGGGTAATCACTGCAAGTACCTAAGAGAGAAAGCCACCCTCCAGTTCCACCCAAAGCCAGACAGTCCAGTTTCTCCCCATATGGATCTGGGTCCCCAGAATATCATCCGGAACTGGAGTTCAGAGCAGTCAGGAGCTTGTGTATCCCTCCTGATTGAAAAAAAGACAACAGCGTCCTCAGTTGCCAGCCCTTTCCACGCGCACACCTCTATACCTCTGCACTTTACTTCTGCAGCTCCTCTGAGTGTCAGTGTACTTTTTCTTTCTAGTTGTAGAATTTCCACTCAGTTAGCGTTCCTGTGATTCTGGATGATGTCCGTTTTGTCTTTTAGTTGTAGTTTTGAAGTGGTTGTGCAAGGCAGCAAGTTCAAGTGTTTACCTATGCCACCATTTGGTTTCCTCAAGGTAAAGATCTTGAGATGAGATTATATTGGATTAGGGCAGGCCCAAAATTCCAAGGTGTTATAATGAGAGAAGAGTGCAAAAAGATGCAAAGAGAAGGTGATGTGAAGATGGAGGCAGAGATAGGAGTGATGTGAGGGAAGCAGAGTTTTGTGACCCCAACATATGCTTTTTGGGGGTATTAATTATTTTCAGCTGGTTATTTTTAAGGAACAAAAGACTCAGAAAAGAACCTGTGACCTTCCCCTAACTGCATAAAAGAATTTAGATAGAGATCCTGCTCCAGGAAGAAAGCTATCTTCATAAATAGCTACAGTTTAATATGAACATGTGTGTAATAGAAAGGGAGGAACCTAGCAAAGCTGGTTTTAACAAAGTCCCCTCTATCATTGTTAAAGATGGCACAACAAACATTTAATTACCAAACATTTGATTTTTCATCTCTACATGAATTGTCTTTCTGCCTTTTGAAATACCAAACCATTACTCCCCACCCCACACACACACACATATCTTTCTCCTTAGCTCAAGATGGCATATAAGACTTTTCCCAATTTGTCCCAAGATCTCATATTCTTCAAACCACTTTTTTTAAAATTCTTATTCACTGATTTTTGAGAGAGAGGATAGGAAGAACAGAGGGAAGAAGAGAGAGAGAGATTTATTGCTCCACTCATCCATTCATTCATTGGTTGATTCCTATATGTATCCCAACTGGGCATCAAACAAAATGGCATATTGGGATGATGTTCAACCAACTAACCCATCCAGCTATGGCCAGGGTCTCATATTCTCATGAAGCCCTGTATATTCATATGGAATAAATTCGCTCATTTTCCTCTGTTAATCTGTCTTTTTTAAAATTAAGTCTTTATTATTCAGATTATTACATTTGTTTCTCTTTTTTCCCCTCCATAGCTCCCCTCCACCCGGCTCCCACCCTTCCCTTTACCCTTACCTCCCTCCCATTGACCTCATCCATAGGTGTATGATTTTTGTCCAGTCTCTCCCTGTACACCCCTCACCCCTTTCCCCCTGAAAATTATCAGTCCACTTCCTTTCTGTGCTCCTGATTCTATTATAATCACAACTTTATTCTGTTGATCAAATTTTTAATTCACTTAATTTTTAGATTCCCTTGCTGATAGATATGTATTTGTTGTTCATAATTTTTTCTCTTTTATCTTTTTCTTCTTCCTCTTCTAAAAGAGTACCTTCCAGCATTTCATATACTACTGGTTTGGAGTTGATGAACTCCTTTAGCTTTTTCTTATCTGTGAAGCTCTTTATCTGCCCTTCAATTCTGAATGATAGCTTTGCTGGATAGAGTATTCTTGGTTGTAGGTTCTTGCTATTCATCACAATGAATATTTCTTGCCATTCCCGTCTGGCCTGCATCGTTTCTTTTAAGAAATCAGCTGTCAGTCGTATGGGTGCTCCCTTGTAGGTAATGAACTGTTTTTCTCTTGCTGCTTTTAATATTCTCTCTTTGTCTTTTGCTCTTGGTATTTTAATTATGATGTGTCTTGGTGTGGTCCTCTTTGGATTTCTTTTATATGGGGCTCTGTGTGCTTCCTGGACTTGTAAGTCTATTTCTTTTACCAGATGTGGGAAGTTTTCAGTCATTATTTCTTTAAGTAGGTTTTCAGTATCTTGCTCTCTCTCTTCTTCTGGCACCTCCACAATTCTGATATTGGTATGCTTGAAATTGTCCCAGAGGCTCCTTACATTATCTTCACATTTTTGGATTCTTTTCTCTTCTTGCTTTTCCAGTTGAGTGTTTTCTGATTCTTTATATTTCAAAATTTTGACTTGATTTTTGCCTTCCTCTAGTCTGCTGTTAGGTCTCTGTATAATATTTTTTTATTTCAGTCAGTGTATGTTTAATTTCTAGTTGGTCCTTTTCCATCTCTAGTTGGTTCTTTTTCATCTCCTCTTGGGTCTCACTAACTTTATCTATCTTTTCTAGGATATTCTTGAAAAACCTTATAACTATAGTTTTGAACTCTATATCCAGTCATTTGTTTTCTCCATTTCTTTTGTTTGTGTTCTCTTCCTTTGTCTTGGCATTTTCAATATGCCGGGAGAACTTCTGTATTGGATTCAGCCTTATAATACCAGACTTTCAAAACTGCAAAAGCCTCTCTGTTGAGCTTGGGATGGGTGGAGTCTCAGGGCTTAAAGGACTGCTTTGTCTTCCAGTCGGCCCCGCCCTCCATGGCTTCTAAATCTCACGTGACTGGGTAATCCCTGGAGCGGTCTCTGTGTGTGCGCACAAGAGTCCTCTTGAAATGCCTCTAGACTGCTGCCTTTCCAGCTCCCCTGGGCTCTGGGACCATATGAATCTGGGTCCCCAGGGTTTCGCCCAAATCTGGGATTTAGTGGAGTTAGAAATGGCGCAGTTGGGGTGCTTTGTCTCCCACTCACTTGTGAAAGCCAGGGGCACAATCGGCAGTTGGTCTTCTGCACCCAGTGCTGTGCTCGCCGCCCTACTTCTGCCCTTTTGTGACTCCCCTAAGTTTCCGTGCACTTCTCCCTTTTCACAATCCAAACTCTCCCTGTATGAGTTTCGGCTGGACCTGGGGTTTAGTGTTGTAGGATAAGGGGTTCAATGCCTTTGAGAGTCTCCGTCTCCCTCCCACCAGAGAAAGCCAGCCAGGTTCTCCAGCACCCGCTCTCTCCACGCTCGCATCTCCATACCTCAGCTCTTTGCAGCTCCTCTGGGTCTCTGTGAGCCCCTCTCTTTCCTTCTAGTTGTAGAATTTCCACTCAGCCAGCTTTCCTGTGGTTCTGGATGATGTCCGTCCTGTCTTTTAGTTGTATTTTTGAAATTGTTGTGCGAGACAGCAGTGTAGGTGTTTACCTATGCCGCCATCTTGGTTACCCTCTATTAATCTGCCTTGTGTCAATTTGATTATTAGACCAGCCAGAACTTAAAAAGGTAGAAGAAAGTTTATTTTTCTTCCCCTACAAATGCATCTATAAGCCAAGGAATGCCAAGAATTGCCTGTAGCCATCAGAAGTTAGTAGAGAGTCATGGAACAATTCTCTTTCAAAACCTCCAGAAGTAACCCACCCTGATGACACCATGACTTCAGACTTCCAGCCTCCAGAACTGTGAGAGAATCAATTTCTGTTGTTTTTAAGCCACTCAGTTTGTGGTAATTTGTTAGGATAACTCTAGGAAACAAATATACTTTTGAACAGGGGGCCTCATATTTTCACTTTGCACTGGGCCTTGAAAATTACATAGTCAGTCCTGCCTTAGCAAATATGGATTCTGAGGCTTGGTAGGTTGTGAACTTTGGAATGTGTTCAAGAGACAATGGCAGATGAGGAAATAGACTGCCAGAAAAGACAACTTGAATTTCCGGGAGTCTTGCTACAAAGGATATCACACAGAAATGGGTTGATGGATAGTTGGGGATATATTGTCAAGAAGGTTGTGGTCCCCGGCCGGTATGACTCAGTTGGTTGAACATTGTCCCATGCACCCAGAGATTGCTGATTAGATTCTCCATCAGGGCACCTGCCCAGGTTCCAGGCTCGATCTCCAGTAGGAGGTGTGCTTATCAATTATTCTCTCTCTCATTGATGTTTCTCTCTCTCCTTCTCTTACCCTCTCTCTCTAAAAATCAATAAAAACACATTTTTAAAAGAAAGTTATGGTCTTTTTAAAGAGAGGAAGCATTACATGCTTGAATACGGATGGCAATGCTCCATTGGCAGGGAGAGGGATTAGTGATGCAGGAACAGTATGGGATATTTGCTTGAGCAAAGTTGTTCCAAGGGGAATAAATGGAAAATTTTATCTCCCCCCCAAAATCAGTGTTTTGTATCTTAGTTGAAATTCTGTACCCACACCACACACAGCAAGCAGCAACAGCAGCATCTCTAGTCACCCATATGTTTACCCAGAGTGCTCACATCCTTAGTTTCATTTGATGCTAACAAAAAGCCTGTGAGATAAAGGAATTCCTTTCATGTCCATTTTTCAGATGAGAAATAGAGACTCAGAGAGGTGATAATGGCCAAGGGCCATGGTAACTGGAAGACCTAAGGTTCCAATCACAATAAGGTCTTTCCCTCTCTTCTTGGCTGCCCATTTAAAGCAGTTTCAAAGTGCAAAAAGTGGAGGTAGCTAATCCATGAAGTATCTCCACTCATGAGCATGGAAACCAGGATCTCTATAGCGGGTGCTGGCTGCTTCTCTCACAACAGTGATGCAAGCCAGCCCTTGGCAGGATTCCCTCCCCAGAGTCAGCTTCAGAGTGGGCCAGCTGGCAAGTAGCCAAGCTCATGGAGAGCACCCACTTGGAGCCAAGAGCCCAGTGAAGGGCACTGCAGGGACATGGGATCCAACAAGCTTAGGCTGTGTGCTTCTGCCCTAGAGAAGGGTGCTGAGGTAGGACAGGCCACAGGCAAGGATTGCCTCAAGAACCACTAGAATCCTGCATATGGTTGCTGCTCCTGGAGGGGCAACGGAGGCAGATTGAAGAGCATGCAGGGCCAGTGGCTGTAGAATTGAGGTTGGATCAGGATGGCATTTTGAAGCACTGGTTGAAGGAGGGAAGTGACAAGCTGGGCTGTGGCAGGAGTGGGTGGGAGGGCAGTCAGGTTCTTAAGAAAACAGCATAGCCCTGACTGGTTTGGCAAAGTAGATAGAGTGTTGGCCTATGGACTGAAGGGTCCCTGGTTCGATTCCGGTCAAGGGCATGTACCTTGGTTGCGGGCACATCCCCAGTGGGAGGTGTGCAGGAGGCAGCTGATCGATGTTTCTGACTCTCTATTCCTCTCCCTTCCTCTCTGTAAGAAATCAATAAAATGTATTTTTAAAAAGAAAGAAAATAGCATATGTGTGTTTATCTGTCAAGCAGATTCCTAAGTATATCAAATCTTTTGTTGCTAAAGTTTTCTGAGATACGTGGTTAAAACAACCTTCATCCTCTAAGATCTACTTTTTAAGTCTAACATCTCCTGTAGTTATCAACAGCGTATACAGCATCTAGAGCTACTTCATAACTGTACAACGAAAATAATTTTATGGTTGGGGGTCACCACAACATGAGGAACTGTATAAAAGGGTCGCGGCATTAGGAAGGTTGAGAACCACTGATCTAGAGGTTAGTATGCTAAGCTGACCAACATGATGGTTGTAACTATCCATAGAGTTTGTCTCCAAAGAAAAGAATTGTTTAGCATAGCAGAAATATAAGCTATCTAGGCATGTTGTAAAGCCATTTGAAAGTAACTCAAGGCTGGTTTTGTGAATATTAGTGTAGTGCTCTAGTCACATTCTGCTTTAAAGGGTTATGGAAAATACAGACAAATTTTTTTTAAATATATTTTATTGATTGAATCAAGTCAAAAAATTGAAATATAAAGAAGGAGAAAACATTCAACTGGAAAAGCAAGAAGAGAAAAGAATCCAAAAATGTGAAGATAATGTAAGGAGCCTCTGGGACAGCTTCAAGCGTACCAACATCAGAATTGTGAGGGTGCCAGAAGAGAGAGAGCAAGATACTGAAAACCTATTTCAAGAAATAATGACTGAAAGGTCCCAGGTTTGATTCTAGTCAAGGGCATGTATCTTGGTTGCGGGCACATCCCTAGTAGGGGGCGTACAAGAGGCAGCTGATCAATATCCCTCTCTCATCTATGTTTCTAACTCTCTGCCCCTCTCCCTTCCTCTCTATAAAAAAAGCAATAAGGGAGAATCCAAGATGGCGGCAAAGGTAAACACCTACACTGCTGCCTCGCACAACAATTTCAAAAATTCAACTAAAAGACAGGACGGACATCATCCAGAACCACAGGAAAGCTGGCTGAGTGGAAATTCTACAACTAGAAGGAAAGAGAGGGGCTCACAGAGACCCAGAGGAGCTGCCAAAAGCTGAGGTATGGAGACGCGAGCGTGGAGAGAGCGGGTGCCCGAGTACCTGGCTGGCTTTCTCTGGTGGGAGGGAGATGGAGACTCTCAAAGGCATTGAACCCCTTATCCTATGACACTAAACCCCAGGTCCAGCCGAAACTCATACAGGGAGAGTTTTGACTGTGAAAAGGGAGAAGTGCACAGAAATTTAGGGGAGTCACAAAAGGGCAGAAGTAGGGCGATGCGCACAGCACTGGGTGCAGAAGACCAACTGCTGATTGTGCCCCTGGCTTTCACAAGTGATCGGGAGACAAAGCACCACAACTGTGTCACTTCTAACTCCACTAAACCCCAGATTCCGCCGAAGTCCTGAGACCTGGGTTCATATGGTCCCTGAGCGCAGGGGAGACGGAAAGGCAGCAGTATAGAGGCACTGCAAGAAAGAGTGCACGCACACAGGGACCGCTCCAGCGATTACCCAGTCACATGAGACTTAGGGAACGTGGAGGCTGGGGCTGACTGGAAGGCAAGGTGGTCCTTTAAGCCCTGAGACTCCACCCATCCCAAGCTCAACAGAGAGGCTTTTGCAATTTTGCAAGTCTGGTGTCATAAGGCTGAATCCAACACAAAAGTTCTCCTGACATAGTTAAAATGCTGGAACAAGGGAAGAGATCACAGACACACACACACACACACACAAAATAATGGAGGGAAAAAAATGACTGGATATAGAGTTCAAAACCACAATTATAAGGTTTTTCAAGAATATCATAGAAAAGTTGGATAAAGTTAGCGAGACCCAAGAGAAGATGAAAAAGAACCAACTAGAGATGGAAAAGGACCAACTAGAAATTAAACATACACTGACTGAAATAAAAAATATTATACAGAGACCTAACATCAAACTAGAGGAAGGCAAGAATCAAGTCAAAGATTTGAAATATAAAGAATCAGAAAACACTCAACTGGAAAAGCAAGAAGAAAAAATAATCCAAAAATGTGAAGATAATTTAAGGAGCCTCTGGGGCAGTTTCAAGCATACCAACATCAGAATTGTGGGGGTGCCAGAAGAAGAGAGAGAGCGAGATACTGAAAGAAATAATGACTGAAAACTCCCCACATCTGGTAAAAGAAATAGACTTACAAGTCCAGGAAGCACACAGAACCCCAAACAAAAGGAATCCAAAGAGGACCACACCAAGACACGTTATAATTAAAATACCAAGAGCAAAAGACAAAGAGAATTTATTAAAAGCAGCAAGAGAAAAACAGTTCATTACCTATAAGGGAGCACCTGTACGTCTGTCAGCTGATTTCTCAACAGAAATGGTGCAGGCCAGACGGGAATGGCAAGAAATATTCAATGTGATGAATAGCAAGAACCTACAACCAAGATTACTCTATCCAGCAAAGCTATCATTCAGAATTGAAGGGCAGATAAAGAGCTTCACAGATAATAAAAAGCTAAAGGAGTTCATCAACACCAAATCAGTATTATATGAAATGCTGAAAGGTACTCTTTTAGAAGAGGAAGAAGAAAAAGGTAAAAGATAAAAAATTATGAACAACAAATACATATCTATCAGCAAGGGAATCTAAAAATTAAGTGAATTAAAACTTTGATCAACAGAATAAACTGGTGAATATAATAGAATCAGGAGCACAGAAAGGGAGTGGACTGATAATTCTCAGGGGAAAGGGGTGAGGGGTGTACAGGGAGAGACTGGACAAAAATCATACACCTATGGATGAGGTCAACAGGAAGGAGGTAAAGGTAGAGGGAGGGTTGGGAGTCAGGTGGAGGGAAGCTATGGAGGGGATAAAAGAGAAACAAATGTAATGATCTGAATAATAAAGATTTAATATAAAAAAATCTGTCTCTCTGTCAGTTTCACCCACTGGACCAGGCTCTGTGCTTCAGGACCACAGATACTCAGGGTAATATAAATTGCCAAGCATTTTTTCAGATTTCAAGCATTCTTTATTATTATTATTTTTTAATCCTCAGCTGAGGACATTTTCATTGATTTTTAGAGAGAGGGAAAGAAAGAAAAAAAATACATTGATGTGAAAGAGAAACATCATCTTGGGTTGCCTCCTTTATCATGACCGGGGATTGAATCCGCAACCTAGGCATGTGCCCTGACCTGGAATTGAACCAGTAACCTTTCAGTGCACAGGATGACACTCCAACTGAGCCACACCAGCCAAGGCTTCAAGAACTCTTTTATAGATTCCTCTCTCACTGAATCCTCACCAAAGCATAATAAGGAAGGCATTATCTTCTCCACTGCACTGATGAAGAAACTGAGGCTCAAGATTAAGTGACTTACCAAAGGGAGCAGGCTTAGTAAATTACAGAACTATGAATTCCGCGGAAGTTCCTGAGTTCATAACCCACACTTTCCTCTCCTCCACTCTGCCTTGGATCCCTCCCTCTCTCCCAGAGGCCAGCCCTTCAGTTTTTAAAGGCAGCTGTTATATTATGAGTATTCTCTCTGTCTAGTTAAACATTCCCAATTCTTTCAATCACTTCTCATCAGGTGTACGTTCACTCCTGGTCACTCCTACAGATGGGCTTCAAAACCTAAGCACCATAGATCAGGTGTGGTCTGGCCTGTCCCGTTGAACAGAGCAGGCTTCTTGTGCCCTCACCCCCTTTGCTCTGTACACTGTCCTACCATTCCTGTAGCCTGGAATAAAATTCCTGTATTGGCAATGAAACCTCATCAATTTGTTGTCTTACTCATTTTTCCCTCAGAAATATGAATAATTTGCATGTGTGTTTGGTCTGTTTTGTTCCTTTACAATGTCTTCAGTCCCCAGGAGCCCCGAGGAAACAACTGTTATATGAACACAGAAGGAGATGCATGAAGCAGCCCTGATACTTAATTATATTTCAAAAAGTGTGGAGAAGTGTGAAACCTACCTGACTGGCTAGATTAGGCATGTAGACCCTACGTATCTTTGAAAGGCATGTGTTCTCCCTCTGGATCTTGATGAATGAAACTGTGTCGACTTATTGCATCCGCATGGATTTCCTGCAGCTCAGAGCATCTGGCAGACAGGAAACAAATCAAGTGACTATTCTTCCCAGCCTGCTCTTGCCAAACTGGCTGCCAGGGGACCCTAAGAACAGAACTTCTGATGATGCCAGCTGGCCAACTGGAATGGGTGATTAAACCGGGGCAGATTTTTCATTGTGCCTTAAGGGAGCAGCCTAACTTCCAAAAACATGGGAGCCATCCTGTGATAGTTAATACTGAGCTGTAGACTTCAGGGGCCTAGAGCACACTGAAGGCAGTTGACCCTGATCCCTTCACCGTCCTGGCAGGGACAGACGGGCTTATGTTTCTTCAGTGGGTTGATAATCTGAGCAGGATGCTCAAGATGGCACACAAATCCATTAGAAATGGCACTGGGACCAGCCTGTGCCCAGTTTGAGGTCCTCATTGCCACCTAGACTAAATCTGCAGCACATCAAAGAGATCATGTTCACTCAGCCGGTGTCACTTAGTAGTTGAGCAAGAACCAGGAGACCACAGTTTGATTCTTAGGGCGTGAGTCCTGGTTTCAAGCTTGATCCCCAGTAGGGGGCGTGAAGGAGGCAGCTGATCAATGATTCTCATCATTGATGCTTCTATCTCTCTCTCTCCCTCCCCCTTCCTCTCTGAAATCAATAAAAATATATTTTTAAAAAGAGATCATGCTCTTAGCATGATCTAATTGTGAGTGGCTGCCCACTCCTGCTCTAATTGACAGGTGAAAGCAGAGAATAAAATTCTTGTATTGGCAATGAAGCCCCATCAATGTGATTTCTCCAAGGTCACAGAATGTATGGATGACAATGACAGACTCAGTGCCAATAAAGTCACAGGCCCTATTTTTTTTATCTCCAGAAACACACGAATGACAATAAGGCATGACACAAAATAAAACCAAAAATGCTTCACGTTGAGATTTCACCAGGTTCTGCTCATTCAAGTTGTAACAATGATCAAGTGAATTCAACCCACACATGGGTCACTGAAACATTGAAATCAAGGCTTGGAGGCCTTGTATCATTTACAAAGATGTTGCAAGCACAAGCAGGGGGCTATCTTCTCTCATTTACTTCATACAAGTGGCAGGAATGGTTGGTCTTACAGAGGAACCAACATGGAATTATGGGTTCAGATAGCAGAGTTGAGTGAGCCTCCAGGAAAGATCTCTCAGACCAGAATTCTCTCCCCTATGATCCACCCCATGTCTGAAATCTCCACCATTAGAGCCACTCCTTCAGGTTAAGGTATTCAAAGCCCCTATCACAAGGCAAATACAGGGTTTGGCAAAAGTAGGTTTATGTTGTATGTGAAACAGAGCTAATTCTTTTATTATTTATTGATTATGGTATGATTTTCCATATGACAATTATTTTATTATTTATTTATTATGGTATCATTTTCCATACTTGTGTCCCACCCTGTATTTCAGAGTATAGGCAACTGACTAAACATCTTGAGCCACACTGCCTGGGTTTGAATTCCGACTCCACTACATATTAGCTGTGCAATCTTGGGTGATTCATTGAAGCTTATAACTGCTCTGTGCCTCGATTTTTCCATCTATAAAATGGGGGTAATACTGGAACTCATAAAGTTAGTTTGAGGACTCAATGAGTTAATACAATGAGTTAAACTTGGAGCAGTGGCTGGCACATTAAAAGTGCTCACCCGATGTTAACTGTTATCATTATGATGGGGTAAGATTATGAAGGGCTTTGTATTCCAGGCAAAGGAACAATGTGGGCTCAGGTCTTGCCTGGTTCCTAGCCTCTACTCCTCCCCACTCCATTTTCTGAGGATCTACCAACCCTCTTGCTACAAGCTCAGCCCTGCCGCAGACTCTAGGCCAGAGGGATCTAAGCACTCTGGGATTCTGTCTGGGGTCACCCTTGATGTCTCAGTTCTGGCTGCTAAATCCTTGCCTTTTCTTTTGTGTTTACTTTGGGGATCTTTAACTTAGTTGGGAACTTGGGGCATAGTCATCTGAGAACCACTCAGGATACCATATGATAAAATACTGGGTTAGGTGTTACAGACTACAGGATTACATGAACAAGGAAATGATTAGGTTCAGAGGAGTCAAGCAGAGCTACCTATAGAAAGCAGAGCTATGATAAGTAACATTTGGCCTGGCAGAAGGTGGAAAGGAAAAACTAGAGTCTGGTCACCTGTCTATACCTTTAGCCCCCTGAAACTCACTTTATAATATAGTTCCACTTTCCACTCCTCACTGTCTGTCCTATCCCACTGCAGTTAATGAGGTCATGTCCAGTTATATCTGAAACTGAGGACAGCAGTGGCATCTCTGGATGGACAAGACAGCATATCAATGCCTTCTTTTGGTTGGATCTCCTGGAGGAAGCCCTTGAAATAAAACTGATGCTAGATCTTTAAAGCCACCATCATTATCATTTAAAGCCAATTGTATCATTCTTGAATACCTCCCAAGAGGAAGAAGATCAGGCCTTTATTGTCTTTCACAAACCCTCAGCATCAGGTTCAACTTGGGGTGAATCAAGTCATTCCCATAATCCTTTGGAAACCAGCTCACAACTCCTCTGGCTTGGAGTTGACCAGTCCTGCCCTCAAATGATAGATCATAGACATGGATAATAGACAGGATTTATCTATACCAGTGCTTTTCAAACTATCTGTGGTGAATTATAGAGGGTTTTTTTCACAGTGTAAAATTTTTATATTTAGAATTAGACAGCTGGAGTGAGTTTAGATGAACCCAATTTTGTTAGCAACATCCAGAGCATCATAGTCGCGAGCCAAACATATGTCTTCTTTTTTCCATCAGGCCTGATTGTGGTGTTGACCTTGGCCATGTCAATATTATAGAGGTTCTTCACAGCCTGTTTGATCTGGCACTTGCTGGCCTTGACATTCACAATGAACACAGTGTATTGTTGTCTTCTATCTTCTCCATGGTTGTTGATTCGGTAGTCAGGGGAAATTTGATGAGGGCATAGTGGTCAAGCTTGTTTCTCCTAGGGACACTTTTTTGAGGATATGTGGGCAGCCTTCAAAGCTATAGTGTCTTGGGCCATCAGAAAGTGGATGAGGTGTGAATCTTTTTTTTTTCCTTTTTTTGTGTGGCTGTGGATGCCTTTTAGCACAGCTTTCTTTGCCTTCAAAACCTTTGCT
Source organism: Lasiurus borealis (assembly GCA_004026805.1). Taxonomy (NCBI): domain Eukaryota; kingdom Metazoa; phylum Chordata; class Mammalia; order Chiroptera; family Vespertilionidae; genus Lasiurus; species Lasiurus borealis. Next base: position 24,671 of record PVJN01009580.1, on the reverse strand, counting down.
TTAGCTTCAGCTTTGGAAGGAGCAGGGGCTCCCTTCTTCACTTTCAGTTCCATCTTTAAGAAAAGGAGGTTATATCTTTTTTAAATTTCCAATCTGTCATGAACACATACTTTTGCAAAATTTTTTAAATGATTCATACACTTGGATGCTGCAGCAATATCAAATTTCTATGAACATTTCTAAACATTTAATTTATTTTCTTGTTGGACTGGCAGCAGTCCACAGGCTGGCACCATTCGAGGCCTCTCTGGACTCCACCTGCTCAATGAGGAGATGCTGACAGCATGGATAGTGGGCTCTGTAAGAAAGGCTGGCTCTGCTGAGATTCTGTCCATTTTCTACTCAAAGTAATGATGGAAGAGATGTCAGGCTGGTGGAAGATTTGCCACTTGCTAGCAGCTAGGTGACCTTAAACAAGTTACCTAACCTCTCTGAGCCTCAGTTTCTGCATCTATAAAATTAGGCTGATGTCTAATACAGTAGTTTCCCTCCCTTATTCACTGGGGATATGTTCCAAGACCATCCTTTTATGCCTGAAACTATACATAGTACAAAACCTGTATATACTATGTTTCCCCCTATACATACATACCTATGATAAAGTTTAATTTATAATTAAGCACACTGACAAGCCGGTGTGGCTCAGTGGTTGAGCATTGACCCTTAAATCAAGAGGTCCCTGGTTCAATCCCCAGTAGGGGACATGCAGGAGGCAGCTGATCGATGATATTTCTCTCTATCCCTCTCCCTTCCTCTCTCTCTAAAAATCAATAAAAAACAATATTTACAATTAAGCACAGTAAGATAAAAAATAACAAAATAAAACAATTATAGCAACAATATACTATAATAAAGTTGTGTAAATGTGCCTCTTTCAGTCTCTCTTCCTCTTTCTGATAACTGATCTGATAACTAAGAGGGCTACTAAGGGACAAAGGGTCAAGTAGTGCATACAGTATGGATACACTGAACAAAGGAATGATTCACTTCCTGGGTGGAATAGAGTAGGATGTGTACTACTCAGAATGGTGCACAATTTTTTTTAAAAAATCAATTGTTTATTTCTGGAATTTTCCATTTAATATTTTTGGGCCATGATTGACTGTGAGAAACTGAAACCATGGAAGGTGAAACCACAAATAAGGGGGTACTATTCTAGTAACTTTCTTGTGAGGCTGTTATGAGAATTAAATGAGATATAATATATGGAAAGCAATTGTCACAGTGCCTGGCACATGGCTAATTCTTACTATGTGCTAACTATAACAATATTGTCTATGAAGCAGAGGGGCTACAGGCAATACAATGTATTTCAGGTTTAGGAGTCATTCCATTTTTTTACTTGGAATGCCAGCATGGCCACCTGCTCCATTTTGTCATCTCTGATATGGAAGTAATACTTATTCAGAAGCTATCTCTTAAGACTGTGGGGAGGATCCAGTACTCAGCTCTGTAACTGTCTTGCACATAGTAAGTCAATTACTGGTAGAGTCCAATTATGTCCACATGTTCCAACCAATCCTAACTCCTACTCTGCCATAGAACATTCAGAGAGAAACATGTCCTCAGTTGGAAGAATAATATTTAGCAATCTTCCATTATTTTGGTGTCTGAAACCAGAAACTATATTTTTGAATCAGTCAAAAGCTTTTGGTCATAATAGAAGGTGCATGGATATAGGTGTCAAAGAGACCTATTTGAATACTGTCTCCATCACATACTACCAGTAGCTGTGTATCCTTTAATAAGTGTCTTCACCTGTCATTACCTCAATTGTCTCATTTGTAAAATGCAAGCAATGCAACGAACCAGTTATCTCCAAAGTGGGCATTCCACAACCCAGAAGAGTTCATAGTGGAGCCCACCCTCTTTCATTTTATTTTTAGTCTATTCCAATGCAATCTCTGTGTTGGGTTGCAAATTTACAGATTATAACATCTGGTTTTAATCCTCCCCAAATGGAAAAGTAGCTTCAAGAGATTTCTACAAATAAACCACAGGCTGAATGAAGATAATATGAAAGATACAAGTACAAGTGAGCAATAGGAAAATGGCAGAACTGGCTAATCTCCCATTGCTAGTATGAACTTTTTGTCAGCCTCATTACACAATAAAAGCAACAATGAACAAATTGGTGATAATAAGCCACACCAAAAAGAAAAATATCAAGAAACCTAAAGTATGATTCACATCCACTTTGTTAATAACACACATTTTATGTGTTTACTTTGTCTTATATTAGTTAATAATAATATGAAGCAACCATGATTAATAAGATCTTTAAAATCTAAGCATCTTCAAAATGGTTGCTTAATGAACTATGATGGTAGTTAAGGTGGTGGTTACTTTTTGAGGCAATTTTAATTTTATAATCTTTTTTAATCCTCACCTGAGGATGTTTTTAAATTATTAATATTTTATAGAGGGAGGAGGGAAAGAGAGACAAACATTGATTGGTTGCCTCCCACACATACCCCAAAAGGGAATACAACCCACAACCTGTACATGTGCCTTCACTAGGAATTGAACTGGTGATCCTTTGGTGCACAGGACAATGTTCAACCAAGCAAGCCACACCAGCCAGGACTGGTTTAATTTTTTAAATTGTCATATCAAAAAACTGGAAATGCACTATGAAGTACTGCTTTGATAGAAATTTTTTCAAAAGGTGGGGCGTGGATTTCAAGATAAGTTTACTGAAAAAGTTGGCCAGCTATTACAGCAAAGAGTCAAGTCTGACATATGCAAGGTGCTATAGGACTCACCAATATGATATAGAACTCTGACATTTCTCTTTGAAGTTTAGTACCTCCGCCTTGTTGAAGTTCCTGTAATTACTTGAACAACATAGTGCTCATGTGTTCCTCATCTGTCTACATCAAACACCCATTGAGCTTTTGTTTTTCCCATCACTCAAGGTCTGTTTCCAAATCCAAGTCTGTTGTTTGTATGGAGTTGTTCTTGGTCCATCTCTAGCTACATCCTCGCTCCCTTTTCTAAGCCTTTCTAGGAGGGTGTTTTGTGAGTACTCAGCATCTACAGTGAGAAACAGTACTCAGTAATTGTAAGGAAATATACAGGGGGTGGCATTGGTCAACATGATCATATAGGTTTCAGGTGAGCTTTGGTTTGTAGTAGTTACCTTCACTCTCATATTCATTACACTAGAATGAAGTTAATATAGATAAGTCTAAACTGTAGAAAAATATGACTGTTTCAAATATTTGTATATGCTGTCATTTAGGATGACGTGCAGATCCTCAGGATCTGCAGTTTGCCGACCACTGCCCTAGCCGGTTTGACTCAGTGGCTAGAACATCAGCCTTTGGACTGAAAAGTCCTAAGTTTGATTATTCTGGTCAAGGGCACGTACTTCAGTTGCAGAGTGCATGTGGGAGGCAACCAATCAATGTGTCTCACACTGATGTTTCTCTGTGTGTGTGTGTCTCTCCCCCACCCTTCCACTCTCTAAAATTCAATGAAAAAAATATCCTCAGGTGAAGAATAAATGAATGAATGAATGAATGAATGAATGAATGAATAAATAAATAAATAATTTTTGAAAACCATAAGGGATTGTTATTCCCAACCTCCAACTCCTCTTGACTAAAGTAAGGAAACACGTTTTGCTCACCATCTTCCTTCTCTCTCCAGATTGTCACACCAAAGCCCCTGATTCTAGTTAGAACCTCCGTCCTTCCATCTACTTCAGGGCCAAGGGTGAGCATCCTGATCTTGGTTAAAAACCCGAATTCATACCAACAAAAGGTCTACAGTGGCTTTCCTCCCATCTTGAAATCTGTGCGAACTTTCTGTTTTCTCAATCTTTAGTTGGTTAGAGCACCCTCGTGTGTCTCCACATGGTAATACTTTAGGTCTTTTCCAGGAGGAGACATTCTTTTCATCACAGTATCAAAATGTGTAATGGAAACTTTTTTTCTCATTATAATTCAGAGCCAATGCTTGACACTTGGACTCCAGTTAAGCCATTGCATCCTGAGCCTTTGGCAGGTTTCCTGCTTGCGCTCAGGCCTGAAGATTTATTTCTGATCCATGTACACCCCTTTCTCCCTAGTCATTTTGAGAAACCTTAGTCTCATGGTTCATAGATGTTCACTTGGTCCTGCCACTACTGTTATCCCAAGTTTACACAGTTCCCGAAGCATAATCATAATTTTCTTCTTTCTAAAAAGTACATCACACTTTACTGAAGGACTAAAAGGTAATTTTAAAGTATTAGGAAAGACTTTTTTTAAGTATTTACTAAATATGAAAGGTATTCAAAATGGTAAACCTTTCTCATGTAAAGCCCTGGCATTACAAGGAGAAAATAATAAGCAGGGACAGTGACATCTGGCAGTACACACTCAAACATACACTCTCACACACACATTTACACACTCTCACAGCCACACAACTGTTGCTCAGTGGGAAAGGAGCTCTCTCATTGAGAATCATGTCACGCTATCAGAACAGGTCTTTGGAAGAAGGAAAATTTCTATTTCATATTTGGAACCTCCAGAATGTTCCCTGTTCCCTCCATGAGCAAGGGTTATGGAAGCCTGGAGGACTTTCCTTCCCATATTCCCCCCTTGCCTGTTTGCATCTCTGGATTTTTCTGGATACGTAAGCTCCACTGGCAAACTCCACTGAGAGCCAAAGACACATGTGCCTTTTGGCATCCCCTCACCCCCAGAAGCATGTTCCTGAAAAGCTGCCTGTAATTTTTTGCAGGACAATTATGATTCCTACTGACTTCTAATAAGATTTCTGAGCTCCCTCTTCAAGATTGATTTTCGATGTACACCCAACACTTCAGCTTTAAGTTCTTCTGCCCCCTGCCATCCACTCTGACAGTTACTTAAACCTCAACTGAAAGGTGAAGAAATGATCAATGAAGCATTAAGATCTCTCCTAAGACTTGGCCAGATAGTTCAGTTAGTTAGAGCATTGTCCAGATACACCAAGGTTGTGGGTTCGTTTCCCAGTCAGGTTACATACATACAAGAAGCAACCAATCTCTCTCTCTCTCTCTCTCTCTCTCTCTCTCTCTCAGCAATAAATTAAAAGCTGCCCGGCCAATGTGGCTCAATGGTTGAGCATTGACCTATGAACCAGGAGTTCACAGTTGCATTTCCAATCAGGGCACATGCCCCGGTTCTGGGCTGTCCCTAGTAGGGAGAGTGCAGGAGGCAGCCAATCAATGATTCTCTCTCATCATTGATATTTCTATCTTTCTCCCTCTCCCTTCCTCTCTGAAATCAATAAAAAAATATTACAGCCGAAACCGGTGTGGCTCAGTGGATAGAGCATTGGCCTGCGGACTGAAAGGTCCCAGGTTCTATTCCGGTCAAGGGCACATCCCCTCTCCCTCTCTGTAAAAAATCAATAAAATATATTTTAAAAAATATTACAAAATTCTAAAAAGATAAACTAAAAGCAAAAAATATCTCTTCTAGTTCAAATAGTCCAGGATCTGTAATCAAACCTGTAAATACATTAGAGAGGCTGTTATTTGGAAAAGACATCTGTTACCTCCATTTCTAATGCAAATACACTACATCTAACTTTTGGGGAGGCTGTTTCCTAGGGCTTGGGGGATTTTTGCCCCACTCCCTTAGAGGGGAAGCTACCTCAGATAACTGGCATCTTCGTTTTAGGGGGGTTGGTATTTTCCCTTCTGCTTTCTGCTCCCTCTCCCCCACACCCAGGTGTCAAATTCCAGAGACCCTCTCTACTGAAATAGAGATGGGTGCTGGGATTCTGGGGAACTCTGTATGCAATACAGCTGGTGGCCTAGGGTAGGAAGCACTTGCTAAGAAAAGATGAAATGAGTTGCTAGGGAGGCACTGTGGCTTTGGTCTCTGGTAAAAGAGTTAAGCAAGGGCATGTGCGTCATGGGCCTTTGCAGTCTCTGAACCAGAGATATTATTAGTGCTGATAGCAAAGGGAAATGCCTGCTTAGTGGTGAGGAAAATTAATAGTCCAAGCATTCTTCCATCCTGCATTCTCCGTGTTGGCATTTTGATTTAAAAAAAATATTGCTGCAGCTGTTTGCATATTCTGGAAGTGTGTGTGTATGTGTGTGGTTTGGTGTTTACAGATTTGGGGTTGTGGAGGGGAGTTTCCAGAGCAACGGAAGTAACTTCTTGTCAGTCGGTGCATTTTGAAAATGAAACCCTGAAAGCTGGGGCCCACTTAGGCCTGGGCCTGGGCCTGGGCCTGGTCTCTGAGGCGTTAGCAAAGGCCAGGAGGTGGCTTTGGCTAGTCGATTCAGTGAATGAACCACTGGTCATTATTACTTTTTTAATGAATTGACCAAATCTATGAGTTGCTTTCAGTGTCCTGCAGATCCAATCCAAGGCAGGAATGTGGGAGTGGACATCAAGGCTGCTGACACACCCTACCAACACACACACATACAATGCTCCCTGCCACATATATACACAATCACATTTTCTCAGGTTGCCAAACCAGAAGAAGGTAACAAATATTTCTCACACACCTGCTAGGTGTACAAGGACAGTATGACATACTTATCAAAGAGTTTAGAGGATTTTTCTTTAAGATTTATTTTTAGTATTTTTAATTGATTTTATAGAGCAGAGAGAGGGGGGAAATTTGTTGCTTAACTTATTTATGCTTCATTGGTTGATTCTGACCGGGGATCAAACCCGAAACCTTGGTATATAGGGACAACACTCTAATCAACTGAGCTTCCTGTCCAAGGACAGAGTTTAGAGTTTAACTGGCATGTGAGAACAAGGGGAGAGAAATACAACATAAGGCAGTTTGTGCCAGATGCCAAGGCAGCAATACAAACAGAGGATTGAGGGAGGGAGAGTGATCACTCTGAGCTGGGATAATCAGAGGCGGCTTACTGGAGAAGGTGGAAATTGAGGCCAACCTTAAAGAACAGGGAGAAGAACGTCACTATTCAGAAGCTGTGAGGAAAGACATTCTAGATAGAGGAGGCCAAGTTCAAGATGTACTCAGCCTAGGACAAGTCCATCCCTTTGGCTGAAACTTGGGGCTTGTGGGAGTGATTTATAGCTAATAAGCCTGGCTTGGATACCAGTAGATCTGTGCTAGAACAAAGGCTATGGTGTCACACGGACCTGCTCTGCCACTTCCTGCTGGGTGACCTTGGGCAAGTGGCCTAACCTCCCTGCAAACTGAGGAAAATAACGATGCTTAGTTCTTGAGGCCACTGGGAAGACTAAAAGTTTTACATCTAGCACAGCGTCTGACACATAGTAAATGTTCAAAAATGGGTTACAGCCCTAGCCAGTTTGGTTTAGTGCAGTGGTTCTCAACCTTCTTAATGCCGCGACCCTTTAATACAGTTCCTCATGTTGTGGTGACCCCCAACCATAAAATTATTTTTTTTGCTACTTTCTAACAGTAATCTTGCTACTGTTATAAATGGTAATGTAAATATCTGTGTTTTCCAATGGTCTTATACTCTACAGCAGCCATTCTTAACCTGTGTGTCATGAACAGTTAGCAGGGTTGCCTGAGACCATCGGAAATAATTTTATGGGCTTTTAAAAGAGGATGATAGTTTACCATTGAACTCCTAACATTGGCCTTCTTTTTACTCTTTCCTTTCATCAATAAATGGTAGCTCTTGCCTCCTGTCCCCTCCCTCACCCCATGTTAGGGAGTTCAGTCAGTGAGTAATTGGGAGCCATAGAAGGTTCTTGAGCCAGAGAGGAGCACAGCTATGATTAAGGTGGTATTTAGGAAAATGATTATGGGTACAGGAGAGGCAGGAAGTTAGAAGGCTGGTCCAATAGTGTAGGCCAGAGGGATGGGGGCTCACACCACTGGGCCCGACAGTGATGGAAAGTATCAGAAGCTTTTCCTCCTTGGCTCTCAAATATTGGGAATCAGCCCTAAATATCTTGAGCTTTCTTTCATGACAGCTTATGCATTTGTAACCATTTCTTTATTTATTTAAATATATTTCATCCATGCCTTACAGAAAGAAAAAGGGACAGAGAGCCAGAAACATCTATCAGAGAGAAACATTGACCAGCTGCCTCCTGCACACCCCCCACTGGGGATGGCTTGCAACCAGGGCACATGCGGACTGGGTTCAATTCTGGTCAAGGGCATGTACCTTTGTTGCAGGCTTCTCCCCGGCCCGGGGCCCTGGTGGGGGCACATGCAGGGGGCAACCAATGGATGTGTTTCTCTCACATCGATATGTCTCTCTGTCTTTCCCTCTCTCTTCCACTGTCTCTAAAAATCCATGGAAAAAAATATTCTTGGTGAGGATTTTTTTTTAAAGGGTTACAGCTCTGGACAGTTTGGCTCAGTGTATAGAGTGTCAACCTGCAGACTGAGGGGTCCCGGGTTCGATTCCTATCAAGGGCATAATCATTTTCCTAAATACCACCTTAATCATAGCTGTGCTTCTCTCTGGCTCAAGAACCTTCTATGGCTCCCAATTGCTCACTGACTGAACTCCCTAACATGGGGTGAGGGAGGGGACAGGAGGCAAGAGCTACCATTTATTGATGAAAGGAAAGAGTAAAAAGAAGGCCAATGTTAGGAGTTCAATGGTAAACTATCATCCTCTTTTAAAAGCCCCTAAGCTCTGAATTCACAGAAATCAGCAGGTCCCTGAGGGAGAGAGCAGGACACATATCTGACGTGAGCAGGGCGTTCCCCTAGCCTCTGACTCAGATTCACCTGCACCGGTTTCTTCAGGCCAACGCCAGAGAGGTTAAAGAGGAGAAAAGAAGGTGGAGCAGGACCTGGCGTGGGTGGAGCAGTAGACTACCCCTTCTCCATTCCGGGAAAGTCTCTACCTGGGTCCTGGTCTCAGGTTTCTGCCAAAATCCCGCGTAGTTCTGGGCGCTGTGCGAATGGTCTACACAGCACAAAGGGCAGAGCAGGCGAATCCGCGTCGCACGGGGTAGCCAGGCGGCCTCCGTGAAAGCTAGGCTCGGGGACAAAGTACAGGGAGACTCTTGAGGAGATAAGAAGGACGGTCCAAGGAAGGGGGTGGGGAGCGAGCACCCAGGAGCCTTGGCTGGCAGCCGAGCTCAGCCCGCCGGGGAGGGGGCGCCCTCGAACCTCTTCCTCTCAGCAGCTGCTGGGATGCGGAGAACGGCTGCTGGGCAGTTGGGCTGCTCAGGGCGACTTTGGGGGCCGCTTGCAGCCCTTCCCCCGGGGGCCAGGAGGCGGGGCCTCCCAGCTTACCTGGTCATTTGGGGCGGGGCCGCCCGCAGTCCAGTGGCAGAGGTGGCGGCGGTACCCAGTGCCCTGGACTACCCCTCCACGCCCCCACGCCCGCGCGGGGGCCTTCCCTCGGCTCATTCGTTCTCTCCCTCTCTCCCCCTCTTCCCTCCCCTCCTTCTTCCCTCGGAGCCCAATTGCTCAAGCCGCTTCCTTCCCCAGCGCCAGTTCCTCTCCTAGAGGGGCCCGGGAAAGGCTGCGAACGCTAGAAACGCAGAGCGCGGCGGCGGAGCTGCAGGACCATGGCCGAGCCCAGACAAGCCGCGACGCCGAAGCCCAGAGCCTCCCTGCCTTGGAGCGCGCACAGCCTGCGGAGCTTCCCGCAGCCCCGCCCCTCCAGAGTGGACGCCGTCAGCCTCGGCAGGTACCAGGGCACAGCCACCGCCTCCCGGCAGGCCTCCTTGCACGGCTCGCTGACGCACTCCGGAGCGGGCTCAGGGCGCCGGCGGGGAATGCTTCGGGAGCTGTTGGGGCTGCAGGGAGCAGCTCCCGCCGGGTGGCAGTCCGAGGGGCGCACCGAAGAGCAGTCCCTGGGCGGGCCGAACGGCGCAGGCAGCGGCAGGCTGTGCCTGGAGCCCCGGGAGCACGCGTGGATACTGGCGGCCGCCGAGGGCCGCTTTGAGGCGTTGCGGGAGCTGCTGGAAGCCGAGCCAGAGCTGCTCCTACGGGGCGACCCGATCACCGGCTACTCGGTGCTGCACTGGCTGGCCAAGCACGGGCGCCACGAGGAGCTCATCTTGGTGCACAAATTCGCCCAGCGCCAGGGGCTGCAGCTCGACGTGAACGCCCCGGGGAGCGGCGGCCTCACGCCCCTTCACCTGGCGGCTCTGCAGGGCCACTACCTGGTCATCAAGGTGCTGGTGGGCGCGTTGGGAGCTGACCCCACGCGCCGTGACCACAGCGGCCACCGGGCCTGTTTCTACCTGCGGCCCGACGCGCCCTGGAACCTGCGGGAGCTGTCGGGGGCTGAGGACTGGGAAAAGGCGAGCAACAGTGAGCGGGACAACGCCAACAACAACAGCAGCGGCGCCACCACCGCGACCGGGTGGACGCTGCGAAGGACTCTGAACTCATTGGGTGCGATGGCCCCGGAGACAATGATGAGAGAGGTGGCGTTGCCCAGCAAGGAGAAGGACTCCACTGGCAGCCGGGTGGCGCAAATTCAAGGTTTTTTTCGCCAGATATTCCCCTTCTTCCAGGACCGTTGAGAGCGACGTAGATGAGAGTGCAGAGGGATCGCGCCACTGTAGCGAGGCCTCAATCCTCCCTTGTCCCAGATTCCACCGAAGGGGCTACTATGCGGCCCAGTGCACTGGGCCTGCAATGAGCAGACCACACCCGGTCTATCTCAGGTACCTGTCATTAGTCTCCTGCAGTCACTGGCCAGGAGACATGGAGACCAGGCATCCTCCTTCCCCCACCCCCCCCCCCCGCCCCCCAACCAAGAGAGAGCAAAGACCAAGCTGCCCTGGAGCCCAATCCCAAAAGGAGTTGGGAGTTAGGGGCAGGAGTGCGGTCCTGCTTGGGAGAGGGAAAGTTAAGGTTCCAATAGCCATTTCTGATCTGGCACAGGTTTTTGGTTTATTACTAGAATGAGTTAAGACTGTGAACCACTGATGCAGAGTAAGCGCCTAACTGCAGGCTTGACTTGGCTACTAAGGGGTCACTTTGTGCTGCCAGTCAGCCCCTGGCTCCCTGTTCCTGAGACAACCAGGGCTTACTGGTACTTTTTCAAATGTATCATGGATGACTTCTTAAGCATATTAAAATGGACTTGTTTTTCCTTTCACATAACAAAGCTGTCCTTTGATTTTTTTCATTAACCACTGAGGTGGGGGAAGCTTCCAACATTTGCAGGGAAGAGGTCACCCACCCATGGCCAGGAGCTAGTGATCCAGGGCAGGCTCTGGACCTCATTCTCAGAGCAAATGGCTAAGCTGTGCACTGAAGGAGCTACTTTCACCTTGACTCTGAGTAGAGACCCACAGTTTAACTATTAGACTCTTGAGCATATAGGTCTGGGCTCTGGCACAGCCTCCTCCTAGAGTTGTATGTAAGGGAAAGGATAGTAAAAGGGGAAAGCCTCTAGATGTACATTGCTGATACTTTGTGGTGAGTCATGTCATTTACCCGGACTTCTGCCCTCCAGTGAGACACATCCACTGGCACTTTTTTCTTCAATGAGGCTTTAATCGTCATCATTTGCTTTTTTTTTTTAATCCTTACCCAAAGATATGTTTCCATTGATTTTTAGGGAAAGTGGAAGTGAGAGGGAGAGAGAAATATTCATGTGAGAGAAACACATCAATTGGTTGCCTCCTGCATGTGCCCCCACCAGGGCCCAGGCTGGGGAAAAGCGTGCAACCGAGGTACATGCTCTTCACTGGAATCAAACGTGGGACCCTTTGGTCCACAGGCCGACATTCTATCCACTGAGCCAAACCGACTAGGCTAGGCCTAGGGCATCATTTGCTTTTTAAAGTTACACTTAATATATGTTGTAGTTTGAAAAATTGTTCCTAAACAATTGAACTAAGTAGAATACAACACAGTTAATTTGAACTGAAAGGAGGGGAAAGCAGTTGGAGACTAGAGATGTGCATAGGAGGAAGAAAGGTGGTAAAAGAAAAAAAGCTTCTAAATATACATGCTGCCTTAGGGAATATTTTAAAAAATAGTGCCGTATTCCTGTAGCTTTTGCAATGGACTGATGTGTCCGAAGCCCTCCCATCTCAGTCCTTAAACACCAGGGAGAAATTGAGTCACTACAGAATACAGAAATCACCCTGTCTGTGCCCATTCACCCAAATTTCTATCTCTGCCTGCCCAGTGGGCCTATTTGCTCTCTTTTATTACCCACTCTGTGCCCCCAAACAATCGCACCTTCCCTTAATAACCCAGTATATTCTTCTCATCCATGAAATGATCCAAACCCTTCCTATTGGTGTTTTCTGCCTGTCCCAGGTCTCCAGGAATGGCACCTTAAACATATTTATTCCTGGCTTCTGGCATTTGGCATCAGCAACTGGGCATAACCCTTCTGCATCTTTTGTACCCATTTTATAGATACAAATTGGCTAACTGATGCAAGACTTCAGTTTCTGTTCCACAACCTCCCCCTTGACAACTGCCAACGTGGGTTGGGCTTGGTAAAGGCTGCCAGGGCAGAGCCTTCCTGCCACATGGCTGAGACTGCGGGTTCCAGGCTTGTTGGGAAGATTAGCATGCGCCTTTACCCAACATTCAAAGGATACTTATATCAGTAGTCTCCTCCCCATAGGCTAAGTTTGAACCTAAGCGTCTTAACTATTAGCAGATTTGGGGACCTGAGGCCAGCATCCGCCTTGCTCTTTCCAAAATGAAAAGCAAGTCAGCTAGAAGATTTGAAAGCGGCTTTCTATAGTTTTTCCTGTAGTCAGCTATTTTTCCCCACAGACTTTTCTCATCATGTGATATTGCCTACCTCCTCCATGTAAAATTGAGGTTTGGCTGCAGGGGACGTACTCCCATTCTGAAAACTCTCCATGCCTAACATCAAGCCATTGGCATTTCTGGTATGCTTTTCGAGGCAAGACTGGTATGCTTACCCCAAGAGAAAGAACAAATTCCCTGAGAAATTTCTTTCCTGGGAAGCAAAACGGAGTTGAGCAGATGATGTGAATCTGCATTCTAGTGGGGTTTGCAGAGGAGAAAGGAGACCAGAAGTAGGGCTGTGAGGTGTAAACATGGGGGGAAGGGTGCTGCTCAGAGGGCAGGGCCTGGACCAGGCTGAAAGATGCTGGAAAGGCTTTCAGGGAAGAAGCCTGATCTGAGGCATGGGTGAGTGGGAGGTGGTCAGTGAAGGGGGAGGGGTCTCCTGGCAGAGCCAGTGGAGTGTATAAGGGCCAGTACATCAAGTACCAAGAAATGTAGGTCAGCCTGTTTGGCTGGAAGGTGGGAGCTAGGGAGTAATTAATGGCAAAGCTGGAGAAGTGGTGGGGGTCCAGATCACTGGGGGTCTCATAAGTCATACTAAAAGAAGAACATTGATTTTCACTTAAGGTACCTGGGAGCCATGGAAGGTTTCCAAGCAGAGGGGTAACATGAAGTTTTACCAAAATCACTCTGCCAGTCATGTTGGGGATGGATGTGCTAGGGGAGATACCTTGGGGAAAACGAATCATAGAAGCAGTATTTCTGGAGAACCAAGAAAAGTCATGCTTCAGTAGAAAAGTTCAAAGACCCCCATAGACGTCAGTGGCTTTCAAACTTTTTTTTTCTTCTCAATAGATTTTGATCTAATAAATCTTATTTGGGAGCCCCAGGTGTAAAACTGACAAACTGAGACTAGGTTGCTGAGCTCCCCACCTGCTGCCTCTGTCTTAGGCAGTAGTATGGTGGGAGGGGGGAGGTCCCTGGAGCAAAATTCAAAACCACTGGTATAGGGAAAAGCTCTCAACCTAAACTGGGTTCCATCCTGACAGCTGACTATCGCTTTGAGCAAATCACTTATCTCTCTGAGTTGCAATTTTCTTATCAGCAAAATGGGAACAATACAATCTCCCTAGAGGTTTGTTCTGAGGATTGGCGATAAGTGCAAGGTCTAGTACCTGCAGGACTCACAAGAAATAGGAAATGACAGCTATTGTTTGGCAGAATTGAAAGGTGCACAGCAGGCTTTTGTGGTGAAACTATTTTACCTGCTAGCCTAGTCCAGGAAGGATCTTGTGGTTACCTGTATTATCCCACCTCTAAAATGTGTCCACATTGCTTGCAAGTTATTTCCTCCTTGTGCCAGTTGAGTGGCTTTTCCTCAAAGGAGATGTTGGTTCCTCTGCTGATGTTCACAACCTACATTCTTTTACTTTAGGCAGAATTGTAACAAGCTGCCTTACCTTGTTCTAGGCCCATAGAAGTAAAAGCAGCAACTTAGTAAGTGCCCATCAAATATGCAATAGGTTAGATATTATTTCCAGATAAAATCATAAACTGGGCCCTAGCTAATTTGGCTCAGTGGATAGAGCATCTGCCTGCAAACTGAAGGGTCCCAGGTTCAATTTTGGCCAAAGGCACATGCCCAGGTTGCGGGCTTGATCCCCAATAGGGGGCGTGCAGAAGGCAGCCAAACAATGATTCTCTCTCATCATTGATATTTCTATCTCTCCCTCTCTGAAATCAATAAAAATATATTGACCGGTTTGGCTCAGTGGATGGAGCATTGACCTGCGGACTAGGGGGTCCCAGGTTCAGTTCTGGTCAAGGGCATGTGCCATGGTTGCTGGCACATCCCCAGTGAGGGGTGTGCAGGAGGCAGCTGATAAATGTTTCTGGCTCTCTATCCCTCTCCTTTCCTCTCTGTAAAAAATCAATAAAAATTTTTAAATAATAATAATAATAATAATAATAAATTGGAGTCGGAGCTAAACCTGAAATCCTCTGAAGAGGATAAAAGTATACAAGTCAGTTATCTCCTGACCCTATAATCTGTGAAAATGCCTTCCTCCCATTCCAGCCAACATACTCTACATTCCACACTCAGCCTCCATATCTTCTATTTCCGTTCATTTTAATGAAAGGCATGCCTATCTACTTTCAAGATGTAGCTCATGCAGTCAACCCGTCTCCTTCAAGAGCCTTATTCCCTTAACCCCTTCCCTGTATCTTCAAGCTCACCCTCAGTTTAGTTCAGTGCAATAACATTTATTGGGTGACCACTAGGAGCCAGGCTCTTTGGGTGATGAACAGGATCAAGTTTCCCCCAGTCTTCTGGCTTAATCTTACGACTCTCTTCACAGCCAAGCCTCTCAAAGAGATCACCTCCCTTCTTTACTCACCTCTTTTTTTCTAATTCTATTTTTTTATTGATTGATTTTAGCAAGAGAGAAACATTGATTTATTGTTCTACTTATTTATGCGTTCATTGGGTGCCCTGACCAAGGATTGAACCCATAACCTTGGCCTATCATGACAATGCTCTAACGAGCTGAGATACTGGCTAGGGTTTTCCTTACCTCTTAATCACTCTTCAACTCTATTCATTCTAGTTTTTGCCTCCATCATCTCAGTACAATTGCTTCCTCAAAGGTTGCCTATGATGAACTTCCATCTGCCAAATGCAAGTCCTTATCTTAGTTCACTTCTTGGCCTCACAGGTCAATGTTGGTTACTTCTTCCTCCTTGAAACCCTCTTCTCTAGTCTTCCATTACATTCTATAGCTTTAATTACTGGTGTTTATCAAGCTGAAGTCCCAGAAACTTTTCTCTTCACTCTATATTCTCTCCCTAAGTCATTTCATCTCTTCTCTGTTCACCCTTCCTCACTCTACTCCATCCACACAGTCAGTCCTTCTTGCTGTTCCTAAAAAGAGCCATGTTCTTCTGAACTCTGGTATTCCTACATGTTGTTCCCTCTCCAGAAACACTCTTCCGTCTATTCCTTGCCTCTCCCTGCCCCCCACCCCAACTCCCACACCTAGTTCATTCCCACTTATCCTTCAGATGTCAGTTTAAATGTCACCTCCTTAGGGAAGTCTTCCCTGCCCCTCAGGCAAGGTTAGCACCTCACCTGGTCTGCTCTTCATAGTCTTTAACACACTTGAAATTATTCAAGCAGTTATTAGATTAGTATCTCCCCTTCCCCCACTAGACTTAACTTCCATGAGGACAGGGACGAAGTCTGTTTTATTCACCACAGTATCCCTAGTTCCTGGTAGATGGAAGGTGCTCAATAGGTATTGTCAATAGAATCATAGATTTGGTCTCAAAAGCACAGAAACAAAGAGCTGTCACTTGGCTAGGCTACGGTCCCACTTGGGGACCAGCCACACCTGTGAGGTTCAGTATTCCCTTCCTGAAAACCTGCCCTATTAATTCCCAATCTGCCAAGTCTAGCCTCATCATTGCAGAAGCCAAGTCCTTGCAATAAATCACTTAATACATATATTTCCTGCTGGCACTGCCTCTCTGATTGAATCCTAACTCATACAAAAAGCAACCATGTTATTCCAAGATGATAGTTTATGATTAGATTAAATTTATTTAGATGGAAATACCTAATACTATTCCTCAATAAAAGGAAATAAGATCCCTTGGCTCCTTGTAGAAATGGCTGTTTCTAGGGCTAGGGGAAGTAATAAACTATAACAGAAAGTATAAAATAAATATTCATAAGTCCATTTTGATATAAAGAAATGCTAGAATAAACAAATAAATAGAGAAGAAGAGTCAAATCTCCCAAATAGAAAACTTCCAAATAATTTATGGAGATACTCCTCTGTTAAAGAGGGGATTGTAACTCCCCACTGTTTAGAGAGCTACATTACTTGGGGTGGTAAATATACAATACAGTATACAGATGATGAATTCTAGAATTGTATACTTGAAACCTATATAATTTTATTAACCAATGTTACCCCAACAAATTCAATGTGTGTTTTTTAACAGAGCTACACATTATAACTTCTCTCCAAAGAGTACAGTTGGGAAGGGAGAAGAATGAGTAACTTTACAGTGGAGAAACCTGGCCAACACTACTAGAGCCAGGTGAACAAGGCCAATATCAAATCATATTGATCATATGTATCTTTGATATGATCTGATAAGAATGGACTTTACCTCTGTAGTCTTCCTTCCTAAAACATAACCTCAACCTCATCATGAGAAAAACATCTAACAAAATCCAATAGAGGGGCACTTTACAAAATATTTGACCAGTACCCCTCAAAATTGTCAAGGTCATCAAACACAAGGAAAGTCTGAGACACTATCACAGTCAAGAGGAGCCTAAGGAGGCCCTGGCTGGTGTGGCTCGGTTGAGCGTCTTCCCATGCACCAAAAGGTCGCTGGTTCGATCCCCAGTAAATAAATACATTTATTTTTTGATTGATTAATTCATTTGAGAGAGAGAGAGAAGGGAGGGAAGGAAATTTGTTGTTTCACTTATTTATTTTTGGTTGATACTTATATGCACTCTGTTTGGGGATCAAACCCACAACATTGGCATATCAGGTTGATGCTCTAACCAACTAAGCTACTTGGCCAGGGCAATTTCCCCATTTTATAGTCCAGGAAACTGAGACTCAGGGAGTGTAAGTGACTTGCCCAAGATCTCACAGATGGAAGGTGATAGAATCAAATGTTCCAAGTCAGATAGTCTGACTCCAGAGTCTGAACTCTTTCACTCCGTTCTGTAAGACAAATCCCTGGTCTTGTTCTAATTCATCCCATCCCAACCCTAGGGAGCTTTGATCCACTGACTATTTGAATGTGTCTGTCTTCCTACCTATCCCTCTTTCCTCTGTACTTCAAGTCATTATGAAAACAATTTGTCACTCCCAGATCAAAATAAAACCTCTCCCTTAATCCCACAGCTATCTCCAGTTCTCTCCTGACTTGCATATTCTCCAGTTCTCTCCTGACTTGCATATCGACTATTTATTGGACATCTCCATCTGGAAGTCTCACAGCCATCTCAAACTAAATACAACTGACCCTTGAACAATGAGCAGAAAATCCCACACAGCAGAAAATCCACATATCACTTTGACTCTCTAAAAACGTAACTAATAATAGCCTACTTTTGACTAGAAGCCTTACCAATAATATAAAGAATTGATAAATACATTGTATGTATTATATATTATATTCTTACAATGAAGTAAGCTAGAGAAAAGAAAATTTTCTTAAGAAAATCAAATGGAGCCCTGGTCAGTGTGGCTCAGATGGTTGAGCATCATCCCATGCACCAAGTCCTTGGTTTGATATCTCAGTCAGGGCACATGCCCCAGCTGCAGGCTTGATCCCCGGTAAGGGATGTGCAGGAAGCAACCAATCTCCCACCAAACCCCGTGTTTTCTCTTTCACTAAAATCAATAAAAACATATTTTAAAAAAGAAAATACATCTATAGTGTTTTTTTTTTAATATCTGCAAATAAATGGACCCCAACAGTCCAGTTGGCCACATGCCTGGCTTTCGGGCTTGATCCCCAGTGTGGTGCCTGCAATAGGCAGCTAATCAATGATTCTCCCTCATCATTTATGTTTCTATCTCTCTCTCTCACTCTCTCCCCATCTACCTTCCTCTCTGAAATCCTATCTAATAAAAGAGTAATATGCAAATTAACCATTACTCCACTACACCTACCAGACATGCCCACAATCAGGAGCAAGTATGCAAATTAACCCCCAAACAAGATAGCTGCAGCCACAAGAGAGCAGGAGGCAGGCTTGGATATCCCTGGCAGAGGAAGCCAACTTTTCACACACCCTGGTGGGCCCATGCCTCCACTCTAGGCTACAAAGTTTCAATTATAGAAAATAAATACCAACAAAAATGGCAGCAGCCACAGAGCTGGAGAGAGCAAGAGCCTATGGTTGCCCCTGGCAATGGAGGAAGCCAAGTTTTCCCTACACCCTGGCCAGTCTAGGCCTCTGCTTAGGAATACAAAGTTTCAATTATAGAAGATAAATAGGGGAGAAACAAAGACGGCAGCATAGGTGAACACCTAAACCGTTGCCTCACACAACAATTTCAAAACTACAACTAAAAGACAGAATGGACATCATCCAGAACCACAGGAAAGCTGGCTGAGTGGAAACTCTACAACTAGAAGGAAAGAAAGAAGCTCATGGAGACTCAGAGGAGCTGCAAAAAGCTGAGATAGGGAGGCACACGTGTGGAGAGAGCAGGTGCCGGAGTGCCTGGCTGGCTATTTCTGGTGGGAGGGAGACAGAGACTCCCAATTGCACTGAATCCCTTATCCTATGGCACTGAACCCCAGGTCCAGGCAAGACTCATAGGGGAGAGTCTGGACTGTGAAAAGGGGGGAAATTTAGGGGAGCCACGAAAGGGCAGAGGTCTGGGGGCACACACATCACTGCTCGCAGCAGACGGACTGATAATTGTGCCATTGGATTTCTCTAGTGGGTGGGAGACAGAGCCTCCCAACTGCGCCACTTCTAATGACACTGAACCTCAGTTTCGGGTGAGACCTTGAGGACCCAGACTCATAAGGGTCCCAGAGTGCAGGGGAGCCGGAAAAGCAGAAGTTTAGAGGCACATGCACACACGTGTGTACAGAGGCTGCAATGATTACCGAAAGACACTTGAGACCCAGGGACTCTGTAGGGCAGGGCTGACTGGAAGCCAAGGCGGTCTCCTAACCCCTGAGACTCCACCCATCCAAATTCAACAAAGAGGCTTTTGCAGTTTTGCAAGTCTTGTATTATAAGCCTGATTCGAACACAGAAGTTATCCCGGCATAGTGAAAATTCGGAGACAAAGAAACAGATCACAAACAAAAGAAATGGAGAAAAACAAACGACTGTATATAGAGTTCAAAACCACGATTATAAGGTTTTTAAAGAATTTCCTAGAAAAGGTCGATAAATTTAGCAGACCCAAGAGGAGATGAAAACGGACCAACTAGAAATTAGCATACACTGACTGAAATAAAAAATACTATACAGAGACCTAACAGCAGACTAGAGGAATGCAAGAATCAAGTCAAAGATTTAAAATACAAAGAAGCAGAAAACACTCCACTGGAAAAGAAAAAAGAAAAAAGAAAAAAAAATGTGAAGATAGTGTAAGGAGCCTTTGGGACAACTTCAAGCATACCAACATCTGAATTATGGAGGTGCCAGAAGAGAGAGAGCAAGATACTAAAAAACTATTTGAAGAAATAATGACTGAAAACTTCCCCCACCTGATGAAAGCAATAGACTTACAAGTCCAGGAAGCACACAGAACCCCAAACAAAAGGTATCCAAAGAGGACCAGACCAAGACACATCATAATTAAAATATCAAGAGTAAAAAATAAAGAGAGAATATTAAAAGCAGCAAGGAAAAAAAACAGTTAATTACCTACAAGGGAGCACCCATATGATTGTCAGCTGATTTCTCAACAGAAACTATGTAGGCCAGATGGGAGTGGCAAGAAATATTCAAAGTGGTGAATAGCAAGAACCTACAACCAAGATTACTCTACCCAGTAAAGCTATCATTCAGAATTGAAGGGCAGATAAAGAGCTTCACAGATAAGAAAAAGCTAAAGGAGTTCATCAACACCAAACCAGTATTATATGAGATTGCTGAAAGATACTCTTTAAGAAGTGGAAGAAGGAAAAGGTAAAGATAAAAATTATGAACATCAAATACATATCTATCAATAAGTGAATCTAAAAATCAAGTGAATAAAAATCTGATGAACAGAATAAACTGGGAATATATTAGAATCAGGATCATAGAAAGGGAGTAGACTGACAATTCTCAGGGGGAAAGGGGTAAGGAGGGTGCAGGGAGAAACTGGACAAAAATCATATACCTATGGATGAGAATAATACTGGGGGACGTAAGGGCAGAGGGTGGAGTGGGAACCAGGGGAGGGGAGCTATGGAGGTAAAAAAGAGAAACAAATGTAATAAACTGAACAATAAAGATTTGTTAAATAAAAATAAATAAATAAATAAATAAAAGATAAATAAATCCCAACAGAAATGGCTGTCACCACAGAGCAAGTAGGAGGTTTGGCTCCACTCCAGGCTACAAAGTTTCAATTGTAGAAGATAAATAAATCCCAGAACCCACAGCCTCTGTTTGGGTAGCTGGGGGGCATGGCTGGCCTGTAAACCACCACAGGCCTCTCACTCAGGCCACCCCATCCCCACTGGAATCCCCACCCTGATCTGGGACACTCTTCAGAGCAAACCAGCTGGCCCCTACCTGTGCACCAGGCCTCTATCCTATCTAATAAAAAAGAGTAATATGCAGACAGACCATCACTCCAACACACAAGATTGCTGCCCCCATGTAAATACAAAATGGTCACCACCAGATGGCCATCAGGGAAGGGCAGTTGGGAGGGACCAGGTCTGCAAGGGAGGGCAGTTGTGGGCTATCAGGCCAGCAGGGGAGGGGAGTTGGGAGGGAGCAGGCCTGCAAGGGGGGGGCAGTTTGGGGCGATCGAGCCTGCAGGGGACAGTAGTAAGGAATGACCAGGCCTGCAGGGGAGGGCAGTTAGGGCAAATAGGCTAGTAAAGGAGCAGTTAGGCATCAATCAGGTTGACAGGGGAGTGGTTAGGGGTAATCAGGCTGGCAGGCAGAAGCAGTGAGGGGCAATCAGAAAGGCAGGCAGGCAAGCAGTTGGGAACCAGCAGTCCTGGATTGTGAGAGGGATGTCCCAGATTGGAGAGGGTGCAGGCTGGGCTGAGGGACACACACCCCCATGCATGAATTCTGTGCACTGGGCCTCTAGTCAATAATAAAATAAATTTTTTAAAAAAATGGACCCCCAGAGTTCAAACCGATTTTTACTCAATAGTTAGTTAGTTGCACATCCAAAACTGAAACCTTGATCCTTCCACCCTCCCACCAGAAAACTATTCTTCTCATGGTCTTTCCCTCTAAGTAAATTATACCACTGTTCACACTGTTGCTCAAGCCAGAAACTTGGGTATCATCTTTGCAAATTCCCTCTTTCTCCTCCCCTACTCAGTCATTCACAAGTTTTGTTGATTCTACTAAATCTCTCTTATCCATTTCAATCCATCTCCACTGCCTCTGCCCTAGTTTGAGTCATCATTTCTCACCTGGACTACTAGCCTTACTAGTCCCTACTTCTAGCATACCATGCCCCACCCCCAACCAGCCCGATCTCAGCAATCTACTGCTAACCTCAGTGATTTCTTACACCCAAATTGGAGAGGCCACTATCCAATTCCAAATCCTTCAGTGTTTCCCTGGGTCTCAGGGTAGAATCCAAGCAAGCTCCCTCTCAAGGCTTAAGGATTCCTACGATCTGGCCCCAGCTTGTCTCTCCAGCCTCATCTTCTCCACCTTCCTTACTAGTTTCCTCTAGGCAGTTTTTCCCACCACCCTAAATATTCCCTTTCTACACTGCCAACTCAAAGAGTGGCTTTCAGTTCCCTAAGCCTCCCAGCTTTCTCTTTCTGGGATTTTTTGTAGTCTACTTCCTCTATATAGTATATGACATATGCCGTATTCCCCCCCCCCCCCCCGAACTAATTCCTCTTCAGCCTTCAGGGCTCAGCCTGCCCCCTCACCCCTACCCCACCCTCCGTTGCATGCTCAGAGCAGGTTCCCAAGGACCCATGCCATCCTTACCACAGCACTCGACACTAGGGGTGCAACTGTCTGCTCGCTTGCCTGCCCACTGTAGACTGTAAGCCCGTGAAGATGAGAGCTCACTGCTGTATCCCAGCACTCCTGCACTGTATCTACCCTGTAATAATGGGTGTTTGTGGAATAAACAAGTGCAAGTTGGAGGTAGCTGACCTTGAATTTATATCCACAGGTCAGGCTTTCTGGTTAAACTAATAGTTATTGTTTTGTGCTCATTCACTTTCTTTTCCCATGTCCTCCTCCCTTTGGTGAGCCCTGTGAAACACTTTTTCTAATGAATACTATATCAGACACACATTTAGAAAATTATAGATAGGTCATTGGAGGTTCATGATTTTAGAAGCAACTTCCTTATTTCAAATGGAAGAAAACTGAAGTCTCAAAAGCTGAAGTGGTTTGTTAGTGGCAAGCTCATTGCATCTAGAAATATGTAATTCAGAACACTTCCCTTCGGCCCATAAATACTTCTCTCTCATTGTGCTTATAATACTGTAATGGTCTATGTGTCTATATGTAAATCTGAGACTCAGCCTCAGATTTCTTCATTCAAGTACTCTTTCCCATCTTTTACCATGCTGTGACAGATTAAAGATGACCATGAGTTCTTTGATACTTTTCCTAATGACAGGTGGGATCTATATCCCCATCCCTTGAATAGAGATGGTTCTGTAACTGCTTAGATCAATACAATGCAGCAAGAGATATACTTTGCAGCCCAAGCTGAAAATGAAAGATCCCTTCTAAAAATTTATTAAGAATTTCAAAATGGTAGTGCTCACATCGGCAGCACATATACTAAAATTAAAACAATACAGCCCTAGCTGGTTTGGTTCAGTGGATGGAGCGTCAGACTGAAGGGTCCCGAGTTCGATTCCAGTCAAGGGCACATCCTGGGGTTGTGGGCTCAATCACCAGTAGGGGAAGTGCAAGAGGCAGCCAATCAATGATTTTCTCTTCCTCTCTGAAATCAACACACACACACACACACACACACACACACACACACACACAAACACAGCTCTGACTCAGTTAGTTGAGCAGATTCCCAAGCACTAAAAGGTAGCCAGTTTGATTCCTGGTCTGGGTACGTGCCCAGATTGTGGTCTCAATCCCCATTAAGAGGTGTGCAGAAAGGCAGCTAATCGATGTTTCTCTCTGACATGGATGTTTTTTCTCTCCCTCTCCTGCTCTCCCTACTGTCTCTCTAAAATCAGTGAAAAGCATATTTTTAAAAAATGATACGGAGATTAGCATGGCCCTGGAACAAGAATGACATATCACTTTGTGAAGTGTTCTACATTTTTAGGCCACAGAGATGTAGTGTACAGCATGGGGAATATAGTCCATGCTATTGGAAAAAATTTGTACAATGATAGATGATTATTAAACTATGTGGTGATCACATCATAATGTATCCTATATAATAAAAGGCTAATATGCAAATAAACCAAATGGCAAAATAATCAGTCACTATG
This sequence comes from Lasiurus borealis, assembly GCA_004026805.1. NCBI lineage: Eukaryota > Metazoa > Chordata > Mammalia > Chiroptera > Vespertilionidae > Lasiurus > Lasiurus borealis. Next base: position 824 of record PVJN01009580.1, on the reverse strand, counting down.
ACGCACACTGACCAAAGGGCAGACACTCAATGCAGGAGCTGCCCCCTGGTGGTCAGTGCTCTCCCATATGGGGAGCACTGCTCAGCCACAAGCCGGGCTCATGTGGGGAGCGGGCCTAAGCCATAGGTTGGACATCCCCTGAGGGCTCCCAGACTGCTAGAGGACCCTCCTCCCCACCACACCCACCCCTAGTGTTCATGCACTGGGCACTGACCACCAGAGGGCAGACATTCAACACAGGAGTTGCCCCCTGGTGATCAGTGTGCTCCCAGAGGGAGTGTCGCTCATCCAGAAACCGGACTCACTGATGGCGAGTGGCAGTACTAAAGATGTCCAACTAACAGCTTAGGCCAGCTCCCCACACGGCCTTCAGACTGCTGGGCTGAGGGACCACTTCCCCCTCCCCCAGCAAGTGAACTAATTTCATGCACCAGGCCTCTATGCTGAACACCTGAAACTAATATATTATTGTATGCCCACTTAATGTTAATAAAAAAATTTTAAATGTCAAGATGGCAAAATCAGGGCATCAAACTAAGTACAGGGCCCTGTGTGGCTACATAGGTCACAGGCCCATGAAGCTAGTCCTGGTGTCAGTTTCAGAGCCCAGCTTTTAAGAGACTGGCAGCTTTCAGTTCCTGTCTCTTGGGACACTCAGTCCAGCCAGCTGCTATGTAAGCACTCAACTGCCCTGAGCTGCGATCACCATACCATGAGAAGCCCAAGTCACATGGAGAGGCCCTGGTGGATGACGTGCCATCTGGAGAGAGACCAAGGAGACATATCCAAAAAAGAACCATAGGAGAAACTGAGTGTGTGTGTGT
>PVJN01009579.1:10518-60405 GCA_004026805.1 Lasiurus borealis | reverse complement strand
TAACTTACGAGATTTTTGAGATCCGAGCGGTCGAGCGAGCGATTTTTGCTTTGAAATACGAGCAACATTTGAGATAGGAGTCATTGCCGGCTGCACACGACCCACCAGTTTACAGCGACTAGAGCGTCTCATAGTTTCCCACGCCTCAAGGTCACGGAACGAATTAAACTCGTATCTCGAGTTTACTGTACTTTTTTTTTAAATAAGCACCTGCAGTTATATAAATGCATGCCATCCAGAGATTAGAGAAGTATTCCTACAAAATAGAAAAATGCATAAAAATCAGGATGGCAGAAATGCAGGTCAGAAGAAAGCTGCGGCAGAAATCAGAGCCATCTCAAAAGCCAAAAGCCAAGCCAGTCTCAGAGTCCACAGATTCTCAGAGCGAGGAGAGACATGTTTTGAGGAGAACGGGCCAGTCTGTCGGGAAGGGCGCCTGTGCCAGGCTGGGGGAGAGGGAGGGAAAGGCAGGTCTGCAGATACCGCTGGGAATGCAGCAGGAGAGGAAGGAGCGGGCAGCTGCACGAGCCGGGATGGGCTGCTCGGCTCATGCCAACAGCTGTGTGCGTCTGACTCTCGGAAGCTGGGTGGTGCCTCCAGCATTCCGACTGTCCCTCTTCCAGGAACAAGACCTCCTACTCCCCAAGACAGGCTCCCTACACACGCCTTTCTCCCCAGAATGATGGGCCATCGTATCAGTCAGGGTTCAGTCAGGAAGCAGAAACCACACCACTTACTGAACAGAGGATTGAAGGTGAAGAACTGGTAACTAGAAAGAATACTTTTTTAAAATATATTTTTTTTAAATATATATTTTTTAAAATATATTTTATTGATTTGTTACAGAGAGGAAGGGAGATAGAGAGTTAGAAACATCAATGAGAGAGAGACATCCATCAACCGCCTCCTGCACGCCCCCTCCTGGAGATGTGCCCGCAACCAAGGTCCATGCCCTTGACCGGAATCGAACCTGGGACCTTTCAGTCTGCAGACAATGCTCTATCCACTGAGCCAAACCGGTTTTGCCAGACAATATTTAAAAGCAGCTGAAACAGTAAAAGCAAAAAGAAAACAACACCTCTAGCCCAAATGCCTAGTGGCGGATACAAGGGTAAGTGAAAGTGGGTATGTCCATACAGTAGACTTTGTCCTGAACCAGGAAGGAAGCTCTGGCACTTACTACAACGTGGGTGAACCTGGAGGACACGATGCTAAGCTAAGTCACCACAAAAGGACAAATATGGTGTGAGTCTTCTCGCCTGAGGCACGTAGCCGGAGGCAGAATGCAGTTGTGGGGCTTGGGGGAAGGAGGCGCTGTTTAGTGGGTACCGTTTCACTTCTGCAAGCGGATAGAGTTCTAGAGAGGGGGTGACTCTCCTGAACATACACTTGAAAATGGTTAAGATGGTAAATGTTACGTTATAGATATTTTGCCACAATTGTTTTAACTTACTTTTTTTTCTTTTATTTTTTCAGAGAGGAAGGGAGATAGAGAGCTAGAAACATTGATGAGAGAGAATCATCGATCAGCTGCCTCCTGCACACCCCCCACTGGGGATGTGCCCAGAACCAAGGTACATGCCCTTGACTGGAATTGAACCCAGGACCCCTCAGTCTGCAGGCCGATGCTCCATCCACTGAGCCAAACCAGTTTCGGCAAACTTACTTTTTTTAATATGAAAAAAAAAAAAAAGTTCTCAGCGAACTCTAACATTCGTGGAGGTAGTTAGTACAGGACACAGCTACTGCCCCTGGCGTTCGGGGAAACAAAAGGAAGAGGTTGGAATTATACAAACTTAGGAATTAAGGACCCCAAGGGCCTGTGACCTAAACCCCCAAAGAGGGGACCAGTGTCTCGTGCTGGCCTGTCAGAGCTGTGCATCATGCAGTTCTACAAATGCATGCCCTTTCTCCTCCAGCCTTCCCCACTCCAGCATCCCAAAGCCAGATTCCGGAGAGCAGATCTGGCCTCAGCTGGCATGGCTCTGCGGTTGAGCTTTGACCTATGAACCAGGAGGTCACAGTTAGCTGGATTGCAGGTGGTTGCAGGCTCAGTCCCCAGTGTGGGGTATGCAAAAGGCAGCACATCGATGATTCTCTCTCATCGTTGATGTTTCTCTCTCACTCCCCACTCCCTTCTTTTTTAAAAGGTTCTAATTAAAAATGATAATAACAAATAAAGAGCAGATCTGGAGCCCAGAGACAATACCTTCATCAAGAATAATAATAAGCTAAAACCGACGTGTCTCTGTGGATAGAGCATCGGCCTGTGGACTGAAAGGTCCCAGGTTCGAGTCCGGTTAAGGGCATAGACCTGGGTTTCGGGCACATCCCCAGGAGGGGGAATGCAGGAGGCAGCTGATCGATGTCTCTCTCTCATCGATGTTTCTAACTCTCTGTCCCTCTCCCTTTCTCTCTGTGAAAAATCAATAAAATATATTTTTTTAAAAAAAGAAGAAGAAGAATGTAGGGGAGGAAAAACTTTCCCCTCTTAGTGCTGTGGCAGGAACCTCCGATTCCCACTGATGGAAGACACAGTAAGTAAGAGGAGACAGGCGTGCAATGCTTATTGAATGTTAATATTATAACTTTTACCTGCACAGAGGCCTTCAGGGAAAGGGAGGCCCAAAGAGGTAGTTAAACTCTGAGGGGAAGAGGAGTGCATAGACCACAGTAACACAGAGCAATAAACTGTAGAAAAGTGATGAGACATAGGAAAAAGGTCTGGGACTCCCAGGGGGCGATACATTATAAGAAAAATATAGGCGGGGGGTGGGGAGACTTACAGAAAACAAGGGTTGTTTTAGTAAAATCATGCAGCCCCATCTCGGGGCTGACTTTCTGTTTGCAGTGATGCGGGCTTTATTGCGGGAAACCAAACACTGTCTCACTCATAGAGAGATGTGGACAGGAGACCAGAAGGCTGGTCAACCTTCATTGCTCTGAAAGGTCAGAGCTGATCACTCGTTGTTTAGTTGAAACATTGTTCGCTGAAGCAGCCTCTACCTGTTTGTCTCATGTAAATTTCTGTTCTTGGAATGTCCTGCCTAAAGGCTAGGGGTGTGTCCCAAAGTCTTAATAAAAGGGAGAAAAAGGCCAGAGCAAGGGGTGGTAGTCTTTCTTTTTTTTTCTTTTCTTTTTTTTAATATATTTTATTGATTTTTCACAGAGAGGGAGAGGGATAGAAAGTTAGAAACATCGATGAGAAAGAGACATCAATCAGTCGCCTCCTGCACGCCCCCTACTGGGGATGTGCCCGCAACCAAGGTACATGCCCTTGACCAGAATCGAACCTGGGACCTTTCAGTCCACAGACCAACACTCTATCCACTGAGTCAAACCAGTTTCGGCAAGGGGTAATCTTTTCACTAGAGGGAGGCTCCCGCCTGGCCCCCCAATATCGCCAAATTAATACTTTTCTAGTCTCTCTTTTCATTTGCGTGCGGCCTCCTTCAGAACCAGAACCCTGAACTGGAACCCTGAATCACGCGGGACGTAAAAGAGGTTCCCACACTTTACGCTCCGGGGGCTGGAGAGGAGCGAGGAGGTCCCCTTCACGGGAGAAGTGCATGTCCCGCTCTGAGGCAGGCGGGGAGCAGCAAAGAGCACTTTCTGCATTTGCTGCCTCGGAATTGCCTCCCGAGTACAGCCATCCTTATGCCAAAGTGACACACTGTGGGGTGGCCTCTTCCCATCCCCTTCAACAGCAAGAAAGACAGGCACCAGTATACTTATAGTGTGACTTTTCACCATCTTTTAAAGCAATAGCTACATCCATCCTGGGTTTCTTAAGTTCTATTAAAATTGGACAATGCTCAGATTTTATAAAGAATACCAAATTATTATTACATTACAATAATACGTTACTCGATTTTGTCGTGTCTCTCTTGTGACTATGCCTTATTCATAACGCTCAGGAAATACTCTCTATAGAAATGAATTTCAACATTACTTGGTACATAAATCACACTTCCCGCCGTGATTGGAATAGTTGAGTGTCCTTGTTTCAATTTCCTCACTTTTATTGCACATTTCTGACATCATTTTTATTTGGGAAACCTGTTTCCTCTAACAGTTTTTAAAATGCTTTTCATGCTTTTTAAAGTAAATTGCTAAATTTAGACCCCTCTGAGCTTCTTGTAACCTTTTGCAAACACCTTATTAAATAGCAACCACATTGCAAATCCAACCTTACCTTCTTTTTCTACCCACGTCCTCAATTCACTCTATGTGATAATCTTCTGCTGCTTTGCCTAACTTTTTAATGCACCTTGTATCATATCTACATTAAATCTAATTGCTTTCCCATTTCCCAATCAGGTTATCTGAGAGTGGCTGCAAGATCGAATTTGATAGGAGTTTCTTCAAAATGGGCCATTTTACACGAGTCCCGAGATTGTCAACCTAATCTCTGAGTTGTTCCCCAAAAATGCGATTGCAATTGGCATGAGACTACATCTCCTGGGATTGAAATCTGACTGTGCACAGTTAGCATATAGGTAGGCACAAAGAATCACGCACAATATTTCAGATTAAAGTGTAGCTCGTGAATCTTTTTCTATCCCAAGCAAGTCAGAGCCAATGCCCTAGGCTGCCTTCAACTTTTAAATTAACGCCTCAAGTCTAAAGATTTTTTTTTAGTTCCTCAGTTAATTAAAAAGGTACTCTTTGCCACGGGTGTAAAATCAATACAATATTTACTCCTTTCAACCTTCTTGTTTTTGCTTTCTGGCTCAACGAGATGCACAATAAATTTCAGTTGTTTGCCACAATTTTTGTCCCTCCCACAAGCTGATTAAGCTGCGTAACAGATGGCTTTCAAATGTTTTGAGTGATATTCTGTTCCACTTAATTACCAACTGAATCAATAATGACATATTGAATTCACTATCTTAGACAGTGATCATTTGTTTTATTTTATTTTATTTTTTTTAATATATTTTATTGATCTTTCACAGAGAAGAAGGGAGAGGGATAGAAAGCCAGAAACATCGGTGAGAGAGAGACATCGATCAGCCACCTCCTGCACGCCCCCCCACTGGGGATGTGCCCTTGACCAGAATCGAACCCAGGATGCTTCAGTCCAGGCCGACGCTCTATCCACTGAGCCAAACCAGTTTCAGCTGCACCTGGGTCTGTACCGGGGCTCAAAGGTCATCTGTGGAGTGAATGGGGTCCCCCAGCCTGGTCTACGGGGATCAGGCCAAAACCAGCTGTATGACATCCCCCAGGGGTGGGGGGTCCCAGAGTGCAAAGGCACTCTGCAAAGTTGTTGTTCGGCAGCTCCTGCGCTGAATGTCTGCCCCCTGGTGGTCAGTGCACATCATACCTACCGACCAATCAGCTGGTCGGCCGGTCAGTTAGCCTTTTATATATACAGATAGATGGGTCTCCTTTTGGAATCCTACTTAGTCCATTGAGACATTGTCCATAGCCATGGAGGAGTCTTATCTCCAAAAATTGTGGCAAACAACTAAAATTTATTGTGCATCTCGTTGAACCAGAAAGCAAAAACAAGAAGGTTGAAAGGAATAAATATTCTTTTTATCAACTAGTCTTAGTTTCTCCCACACATTTTTTTTCTCTAGATGAATGTTAGACTCAAGTTTGTAGAGTTTACTAAATATTTTCTAGAAATGCCATTGAAATGCTATTATTAATGGCTAATTGGAGAAGAAATGACACTTTTACTGTACTAAATCCTTAAATACAGGAACTTGATATTTCCTTCCATTTATTCAGGTCATTCTTTTCATCCTTCATTAAAGATCTTCTACAATCTCTTTAATGTATGTCAAAGTTTTGCTGCTATTGTAAATGTAACATAAAAATTGCTATAGTTAAAGTTTTTTAATAAAAAGATCTATTTAGTAATAATAATATATGCTTTAGTCATTCTTACCTTTTTTGACATTTAAGCTTTTTAAACTTTTTGCTATTATAATTTATATGTACATATGTGTGTGCATATGTATATATACATACACACAGTGGTACCTCGAGATACGAGTTTAATTCGTTCCGTAACCTTGAAGCATGGAAAACTATGAGACGCTTGAGTCGAGGTAAACTGGTGGGTCGTGTGCAGCCAGCCGATCCTCGAGATTACTCCTATCACAAATGTTGCTTGTATTTCAAAGCAAAAAATCACTTGCTCGACGGCTCGTATCTCAAAATCTCGTATGTTAGGGCATTCGTATCTCGAGGTACCACTGTATACACACACACACACAAACACACACACACACACACACACACACCCCTTTGACTACATTTCAGGTTATTTTTTCTTGAATCTTTGGAGTGGATTCTATATATTTCTGATTTGAGGAGTAGGCACAGTTTTGAGGTAGCTGAGGGCATATTTTTGATACCCTGCTTTCCATTGCACAAAAAATAAAATTCAAACTCTTCACCTGATCTAACCTTCCCTGATCTAGCTTCCTCCTCCCTCTCCACCATCTCCTGCCACTTTCTCCCTAGTCCACCAGAGGCCAACTCCACCGGCCTTCCCTCTAGTTCTAGAACACACGGAGCTTATGGCTAGAATTTCACTGGCCTAACACAATAAAAGCTTATCTCCTTTCACATAAATCCCCCACCTTGCAGCTGCAGCCTCCAGAACACGTGGCCTCGCGTCTTACTGGTTCTTAGTCACCTTGGCCCAGTAACCACATCAGGTCCGCTCATGGTCCACTGACCAAAACCAGTCACATGACCCTGCCTAACTGCAGAGAAGGCTTAAAACGTCATGAAGGCCATGGAGCACGTGGTGAGCACCCTCTGTCTCTGCCACAATGGCCACCATTTGCCTTTCTGCCATTTCTCTGGAAGCTAAATATTCCTTTATATGTTTAACAGCTGTTACTACCACATTTTCATGAATTGCTTGGGTATGTCCTTACCCAGCTCTCTAGAGGAATTCTTGCTGTTTTCTATCTTGAAGAGATCCCTGCACGCCCATGTTTGCTGCAGCATTACTCACACTAGCCAGGATATGGCAACAGCCTAATTGTCCATCCGGGGAGAGAGGGATAAAGAGAATGTGGCATTTACGTACAATGGAATATTCTTCAGTCATGAAAAAGGAGGGAAATTCTGCCATTTGTAACACAAGGGCATCACGCTAAGTGAAAAAAAGTCAGGAAGACAAAGGCAAATACTGTAGGATTTTATGTAGACGTGAGATCTAAACAAGCTGGCCATAAGGACAGCAGAATGGTGGTGGCACATTTTCTCCAAGGTCAAGGGCGGGTAACTGCCTGCCAACCACACCAGGTAGAGTCGGTTGCCTCCAGAAACTGTATCTTTCTTGGAAGGAAGCCTATGAACATTTCCAAGGGAGGGAAAAAAAAAAACACATAAATTTACAGTTGGCCCAAAGTAGGACTTATGCACTTTTACGAGGCCTGGCCTATTGGCAATTTGGAGACAGCTGCCATGTGGGAGAGATGGAAGGTTTGAGGATACATGGGGTGAGGGGGAGTGAGGGCAAGCGGGTATGGGGAGCTTCGGGGCTGGTGCAACATTTGGTTGTCTGTTGCCAGCATTGGCCCAAGGTCCTTGTCCAATCCTTTCCCAGGGGTTCACCCTAAGAAGGGCCACAGCGGGGAATATTTCTGAAATGTTCGTTTCCTCTGAGGGAGGTAATGAAAGAACGCACAGCTGCCTGCCACGGTGGTTTCCACAGCCACAGAGAAGGTGTCTGCGTTAGAACAGTATGTCTTTCCCACCCGCCACCTTCCCACAGGAGAGAGACTCAATTTAATTTAAAAGCTATTTAAATTAATTAATAACGTTTAAATTATATGTCTCCCTAAAGAGAGAAATTAACTCTGAAAGGCTGTGATTTTTCCGTTTGGGTTGAGCTATGGAAGGCCACACACTATTGTAATAGCTAAGGGGTTTTTAATTCCCCCAAGAACCAAATCGCGCCCCCTCGAGGGCAACATCGCCTCTGCTGAAAATGCATGTCCTACGAGAGCAGGGCGAATTTTCTGACAGACTGAGTGACACCCCACAGGCCACTCCCTCTCGCTTCCCCCAGGTCCCAAGCTCCCTAATGTCCAGGTGCGTTAATATGTGAAAACTGAGGAAGAGGCCCCGTGGGTGCCAGGGACCACGTGGCTGCAGATATCATGTGAGACTCTGCCTAAAAGACTCCCTGGTGGTTTTTTTTTAAGAAGCATTGATTAGCACTAACCGGTTTGGCTCAGTGGATAGAGCGTTGGCTTGTGGACTGAAGGGTCCCAGGTTCGATTCCGGTCAAGGGCATGATCAGTGTTTCTGACTCTCTATCCCTCTCCCTTCCTCTCTGTAACAATTCAATAACATATATATATATTTTTTTAATATGTTTTATTGATTTTTTTTTACAGAGAGGAAGGAAAAGGGAGAATTAGAAATATCAATGAGAGACATCCATCAGCTGCCTCCTGCACGCCTCCTACTGGGGATGTGCCCACAACCAGGATACATGCCCTTGACAGGAATCAAACCTGGGACCTTTCAGTCTGCAGGCGGATACTCTATCCATTGAGCCATACTGGTTTCGGCAAAATATATATTTTTTAAAAAGAAGCATTGGTTATCTGAACTAATTCATGCTTCTTTTAAGTCAGGAATCTGGAATTGACTTAACTGGGCTCAGGGTCACTCATTCGGTTGCACACAAGATGTCAGTGAGGGTACAGTCATTTTTAATATATTTATATTTATATTTATATTTATATTTATATTTATATTTATATTTATATTTATATTTATATTTATATTTATATTTATATTTATAGAGGCCTGGTGCACAAAATTCGTGCACAGGTAGGGTTCCTAGGCCTGGCCTGCAATCAGGGGCGGTCTGTGGGGCAACTGCAGGATGATCAGGGGTCCCCACTGGCACCCACTTTGGCTGCCCTGGGCCTGCAGGCTGGGGGCATTTCCTGTGTTGAGCATCTTCCCCCTGGTGTCAGTGTGCATCATAGCAACTGGTCGCTCTGCCATTCGGTCAATTTGCATATTGGGCTTTCCTTACATAGGATTGATTTCTAGAGCAAAAAGAAGGGAGAGGGAGAGAAGTAAAATCCATGTGAGAGGGAAGCATCGATCAGCTCCCCCCTGTCAGGGATCGAGCCCCAGACCCAGGCAGGTGCCCTGACAGGGAACGGAAGCAGCAGCCCTTGAGTGCACTGTGTCATACCAGCCAACCAAGCTACACCCGCCAAACATCCTCCCTCATCTTAAACTATAACCATCATCAGACAGCAGCAAAGTCAGCCGTGTGAAGGACCTCCACTGAGCGATGCCTGTTTAAATGCCAGCTTGATCATTTGATACAGTGGTACCTCGAGATACAAGTGCCCTAACATACGAAATTTTTGAGATACGAGCCGTCGAGCGAGCTATTTTTGCTTTGAAATACGAGCAACATTTGAGATAGGAGTAATCGCGCGGATCGGCCAGCTGCACACGACCCACCAGTTTACCTAGAATCGAGAGTCTCATAGTTTCCCACGCCTCAAGGTTATGGAACGAATTAAACTCGTATCTCGAGGTACCATTGTACTCATTTTACACCTGTTCTGTGCAGCACGCAGGCATAAGGCATCCCATTGGAGGTGCTGATCTTAACCAGGCCAGGCCATCATCCATGCCACTTGGAGCTCAACTGTGAGGAAGTTCACAAGCCTTCAGTCAGCAGCCACCCCAGGTCCGTCCCTCGATTCACCTCTCCCCAGCATCTTCCTTCGCCACCCTGAAATGAAGGAAGTCCGCAGGGCAACCCAGGTGGCGAATCCCGATACCAAACTCATCTTCCTTCCAGAAGCGTCTCACAGATACTCATCACAAGGGGCAGCAGCCCATATTAAATTCCGTGTGGAGCCTGGCTCTTTGTGTGGCTGAGCTAGTATCATCCGGCTCCATGGGACCGAATATCCGAGCTGCCTGCGAGGATCTGTTTCTTGGAATAAATTATTTCAGACCCGAAGTGTCGCTGGTTCTTTGTCTTTCTGTCCTAGCCTGTCAGTGGAGGGTTATAAGTTTGCCAAAGGAGCTGATACTCGGGAGAAATTAAAATCGGCAGAGAAATTAATGGGCCCCTTTCTTAGGGAACTAGGGGACTCGTTGGGAGAAGAAGAAAATTGGGTCCTGGAGGATATAAATAAAGGTAATTCAAGTCCAGATGTTAGGGAGAGAGAGAGAGAGAGAGAGAGAGAGAGAGAGAGAGAGAGAGAGAGAGAGAGATCGGGACAGATGCTCGGTGGTGTCAGATTTCCTGGCGGGGATGGGTGGGAAGGAGAGAGAGAAAAAAACTGCTGTAAAAGCAAGCTGGTGGGATGATAAATACTTAAGCGCATGATGTCACCGAATTTACCTTCAGCACATCGTCAAGCCAAACAGTTTTTAAGTCACGTGCAATGAGGAAAAAAAGAAAAAACGGAGGGGGAGAGACTGGCTAAACTGATTCCATGTGCAGCTCCAGCTCAGCGTCAGGAAGGAGGCCGGCGGCACTTCATTACCGCAGTCAAGTGCGTGTCAGACAATCCATTACATGGTGCAGGGGAGCACGCAGCTGTGTTTTATTAGGGGCTGGGCAGAAAGACTCGCTCGCACAGACCCGAGAGTTATTTAGCATCTCCCGAGAGCGGTTACTCAAAATGCCAGAGGGGAACGAGCCGCTTTTCCAAACAGGCAGATCACAGGCGGGGCCCGTGCGGGTACTGGCGGGTGTGGAGAGCTCAGAAACACACTGAAGGCACACATGTGTGTGTTTATAGAGAGGGACGCCGTGCAGGTGGATGTATGTATTTGCCATCTGGGCAGGTCCGGTTATAACAGGAGAAATAAATGCGATCTGTTTTGTTGTTGTTTTTTTAATATATTTTATTGATTTTTTACAGAGAGGAAGGGAGAGGGATAAGTTTGGAGCTAAAAACATGGATGAGAAAGAGACATTGATCAGCCGCCTCCTGCATGCCCCTATGGGGGATGTGCCTGCAACCAAGGTACATGCCCCTGACCGGAATCGAACCTGGAACCCTTGAATCTGCAGGCCAGCGCTCTATCCACTGAGCCACACCGGTTTGGCAGTTTTCTCACCACGATTTAAGCGCCAATGGGAAGCATCGGGATGCACACTGCTCTGCCTTCCCCGGCACTTCCAGGTGGCGCCTTAGAATCCCTCAGCGAGACACCTTGAAAGCCTTTCATTTCGCCGCTGGAATTGCTTCTGTGGCTTCATCACCATCATTCAACGGGAAAGAGAGGTGCAAACTGTCAGAGCGAATTCCGTTTGGTAAATACAGACGCTCGGAGTGGTGAACAGCTAGAGGAGAAGAATGGACCAGCCGTGTAGACACAATACCCAGTGAAATGAGTGTACTTTGCACGATCTGAATAGCGTATCACGTCAGTCTGAATAACACTTGAATCGAGGGGTGTTTTTACACTGAATATTTTCTGATCTGCTTGCGTAGACGCAACGAGACCTTTTGCCATCTGTCTCCTCCGCTTTGTGATCACAAGCACTCTGTTTTTTAACTCCATCTCTTCGGGTGCGTCTGTCCGGGATGAGATAAAGTAAAAAGGTAGCTGGCATTTGCTGCTATTGAAGAGTTAGGTTTACGAGAAAAGTCCTAGAGGCTACATAGCTCAGATTTTCCAACACAACTGGGTTTTTACATCGCTGTTTTGGGTAAAGGTGGTCTGTATCATGTTGTAACGGTATAAAGTGCTATTTTAATTGTATATGTTGAGCTTATAATTTAAAAACAGGTTTTCTAAATATGAATGGGAGGGGTACTTGATCAGACCGATGTCCTAGTTTTGGGTTCATAAAATAGCTAATTCTTGGGTATGATGAAAACAGGGAGTAGTAACCGGGTAAATGCCGGTGCCTTGGGTTATGGCACGGGGTCTCATCTGAGCATCTGACAAGGTCTGGAGACATATTTGCTGGTCACGACTGGGTGGAGGTTGAAGGTGCTACAGGAATCCAGTGGTTAGAGGAAACCCTCCTCTCTTAGAGATGCAGGCTGAAGTATTTAGAGCCAATCCTATATAATAAAAGCCTAGTATGCAAATTGTCCCCTTGACCGGAAGTTCAACCACTCGCTATGACATGCCCTGACCAACAGAGGGCGGCACGGAACATGGCAGGCGTCGGTGTCACGGCACTGGCAGTGGTGGCAGTGGAGGTGCTGCCAGCCCTGAGGGGCCCCAATGAGAGGGGACCGTGGCGGGATGGTGGAGTAGATGAGCGGGTGGCACCAGGCCAAGGCGGGAGCGGGGTGGGGGGGCGGCCAATCACCCCCACTGATCGCCCCACAGATGGCAACCAGCGGTGGTGGGGGGGCGGGACTGCTGTCCAGCTCCCAGGCACTGAGGGAGCCAGGCAGGAGGTCCCCCAGCCCCGATCCATCACCTTGCAGGCAGGATGGTGGAGCAGGTGAGGAGGCAGTGCCTAGCCAAGGCAGGTGCCAGGTGGGATGCGAGGCTGGGGGCGAAAGCTGGGGCCCGATATCCACAGGCCACGCCGAGGGACCGAGCCATGCACGAATTCGTGCACCAGGCCTCTAGTGTGTTATAGTATCTGTAACTTAAAATGGTCCAGCCACACACACACAGGAGAGAGAGAGAGAGAGAGAGAGAGAGAGAGAGAGAGAGAGAGAGGGAGAGAGGGAGAGAGAAAGAGAGAGAGGCCACAAACGTGGAAAAATGTTAGCAATTATTGAACCCGAGTGGTAGAATGATGATGTTTACACTATTACTCTTTCTACTATTCGGTATGTTTGAAATTTTTCATGATAAAAGGTTTTAAAGGCTTAAAATCTTGTTGAGAGCAGTATATTTTTAGAAAATTCATCCAGCTATTCTAACTTATGACTCCTGCTCCAGTATATATATATTTATCCCCCAGACAGAAAAACAGCAGAGAACCATTCCACCTCAGTATCACCTATTTCATTCATGCTAATTTGCTGGAAAGGAGCCTAGTCAAGAAAAGTGGGATTGCCGGAACCGGTTTGGCTCAGTGAATAGAGCGTCGGTCTGCGGACTGGAAGGTCCCAGGTTCGATTCTGGTCAAGGGCATGTACCTTGGTTGCGGGCACATCCCCAGTGGTATGTGTGTAAGAGGCAACTGATCGATGTCTCTCTCTCATCAATGTTTCTAGCTCTCTATCCCTCTCCCTTCATCTCTGCAAAAAAATCAATAAAATATATTTAATTTTTAAAAAAGTGGGATTTGTCAGGTTCAAAGGATCCCAGGAGGATGCCAGAAGAGAGGAGACTCTGTGTCCGGGGAAAGGAATTAGCTCGAGAGAGCTCTGGTAGAGAGGATTCCCGGGTCAGCAGAGCCGGCACAGACATTCTCGCCGTCCGTCTGCCAGAGCATCATTCCATTCTTTTTATTTTTAATATATTTTATTGTTTGTTTTTTTCCACAGAGAGGAAGGGAGAGGGATAGAAAGCCAGAAACATCGATGAGAGAGAGTCATCAATCAGCCGCCTCCTGCACATCCTCCACTGGGGATGTGCCCGCAACCAAGGTACATGCCCTTGACCGGAATCGAACCTGGGACCTTTCAGTCCCCAGGCCGACGCTCTATCCACTGAGCCACACCGGTTTCGGCTCATTCCATTCTTCCTCCGGCCCATTCTCTTGTTCACCCAGCCCTCCGTCCTTCAGCTTCTCTTGGCCACCACAGCCTCCCGGCCCCGCCTTTCCTTGCAGAGTCTTTCCTCTTCAGTCCCCATCCCCCTGGTAACCTCCGTTCCTTAGTTCTGATCCATCAGAGCAAGAAGCAGGCGAGCCCAGTTCAACCCCATGCAACCTCTGAGCAGCCCGAACAGCTGTGGCCACAGAGAAAGTGGATCAAATAATTTTTTTTTTTAATGTAATAGTTGCCGAGGCATCCAAGGCTTTTTTTTTTAAATATATTTTATTGATTTTTCACAGAGAGGAAAAGAGAGCTAGAAAGTCAGAAACATCGATGAGAGAGAGACATTGATCAGCCGCCTCCTGCACGCCCCACAGTGGAGATGTGCCCGCAAGCCAGGTACATGCCCCCAACCGGAATCGAACCTGGGACCTTTCAGTCCGCAAGCCGACACTCTATCCACTGAGCCAAACCGGTCTCTGCCATCCAAGGCTTTTAACGGCTGCATTCTCAGGACTGAGTTGTTGGTAAGGCAGGCAGTGATAGCATCTCTAAAACATCATTTTGGTTTTTTGGTTGTTGTTTTTTCTGTTCGGTAGAGACCATTCTGAGCTGCAGGGAGATTTTGCAAGGCTCTGAAGTAGATGCTCATGGGTTTCTACCTCTCTGCACAGCATCACTCTGCCCATGAGACCATTGTCTTGTTCATTAACACAAAGTGGGGATGTCTCAGACCACGGGTTTACCTGGGACTTCACTCTACATTGAACACATACCCCAAAACAGATGGAACCAGGAGACTCGTCCTCTGCCTGGGTCCATCATAGACCTTTGCAGAGAGCTAGTATTACCCTGGCTTATCGGCCAGTAAATACGCACCAAGTGAATGTCTCACACTTTGCTAGGGAGACACAGGGGCACACGCAGATGAAGGCAACGCCTCCGAGTGGACGGAAATGACAGTACCACCGGGTGATGTGACATGCACAACTCCGGAAAACATCAACAGCCAAGTAATTTTGCCTTCTGAGAGCCGTCGTAGATCAGCGTGTGTGAAGTGTAACGTCAGTGCCGTGAGTGCAGAGAGAGGTCAGGTTGAAGCATCCATCTTATGGAAAAACTGCTGTTTGAAATGTTAACCCTGCTATTGGCTTCTATAAATGTTTGCTTGCTTAAATAATAAGGAAAATGAGACTATTCTCACTGCAGAGGGGCCATTAAACCTTCCCTGGACAGAATGATCAGTGCTGGCACCAGGCCAGGCCTTTGGTGGAGGTCTCAAGGCCTCAGCACATAGGGGTCCTTTAAGAACTTGCAAAGGGGCGGGAAACATCCCATATTTGGGAGACAAAGAAGGTGGAAACATATAAATAGGGAAAATTTCTGCATGTTGGGGCCCAGAATTTGAGAAACATTTTCCTCTGGACCCGCGCGTAATAAATGTAACTCCAAACTCTCCGAGCATGGTTTGGTTATTCTGGTTTTCTGTAACAAAGTAAACCAAAACTGCAGGTAAAAATATTTCTGGAAGGAGTTTAGCCTAGAAATACACACGTCAAGGTGAGGAAAACAGCAAGAACAAATGCAAGAAATGTGCCAGGCAAGTCTGAAAAGCAGGGAGTAGGTAAACTTTTTCAGAGACAAGGGTTCTATTGAAGGCAAGGAGGAGGGCATTTCGAACAGGTAGACGGAGCCCAGGTTGCAGAGGAGGGGCCTTGAATGCCAAGATCCTTAGCGTTGTCCTATGACAGCGGTTCTCAACCTGTGGGTCTCGAACCCTTTGGGGGTTGAATGACCCTTTCACAGGGGTCGCCTAAGACCATCAGAAAACACCTATTTCTCATGGTCTTAGGAACCAGCAGACCGCTCCTCGGTGTAGCAAAGTGTAGCAATGTAGTTTACTGCTGTTATATGAAGACTATTACCCATGCTACACCACGATTCAAGACAAAATTTCATTTATTTGTCATTAGAAATAAATATTTCACAATATATAATTACATATTGTTTTTGTGATTAATCCCTATTGCTTTAATTATGTTCAATTTGTAACAACGAAAATACATCCTGCCTATCAGATATTTACATTACAGTTTATGACAATAGCAAAATTACAGTGATGAAGTAGCAACAGAAATAATTTTATGGTTGGGGGTCACCACCACATGAGGAGCTGTCTTAAAGGGTCGCGGAATTAGGAAGGTTGAGAACTGTCCTATGAGTGAGGGTTTGGGAGTGGGGAAGGGACAGGATGAGGTCAGTGTTGGAGGAAGTGCTGGTGTCAGGAGGGGGTGGAAAGCCCAAGATCTTTGCAATTTACAAAGCGCCTCCACCGATGAGTCATCTCATTCTCTCCTGCCAGATGGTTTCTGGGGAGGCTTTTAGAGCCTGCTGCAAAGTAGCGTTCAGATGTCTACACAGACTGGAATTAGAGCAATTAAACGAAGTCCAATCCTGGCGCCAGAATGGTCAGACAGATCAATGAAACGGGATGGAACATCTGGAAACAAACCCAAATGTTTATACACGAATTTAATATTTGATCAGGGGGGCCTTTTAAATGGGTGCAGAAAGGAGAACAATTTAATAAACGGTTTTAAGACAATTGGCTTATCACTTTGGGGGTGGGGAGGGGAGGTGGTGAGACTCCTCCCTCACTTCTTCCATCAGTTTCTGTTTGAATGGATAAAACTATGGATCTCAAATGTTGGCACATATTTAACCACGGGGAGTGTTGGATGTAAAGCGAGGTTCCCAGAGATTCTGACTCAGTAGTTCTTCAGGTGGCCCAGAAACTGTGACCTGTAGGCCACATTTTGATAAACACATGCCTAAAGATTGAAGTATAAAAGGTGAAACTATGAAAGCACTAAAAAAGTAGATTAGTATTCACATAATTTTAGAAGGGATGCATGACATAAAAAGAAAAAGATTTTGCTCAAAAAAATAAATGCTCTTTATATCATATTAAAGACATCCTTTCCTACCCAGCCAGCAGGGCTCAGTGGTTGAGAATTGACCTATGAACTGAAAGGTCACGGTTCAATTCCCAGTGGGGTCACATGCCCAGGTTAGGGGCTCGATCCCCAGTGTGGGGAATGCAAGAGGCAGCTGCTCCATAATTCTCTCTCATTACTGATGTTTCTATCTCTCTCTCCCTCTCCCTTCCTCTCTGGAATCAATAAAAACAAATAAATTAAAATAATTTTTAAAAAAAAACTCCTAACAAAGAAAAGCCCAGGAGCAGGTGGCTTCACAGATAAATTCTACCAAATATTTGAAGACTTAATACCAATGTTACTTAAAATCTTGCAAAAAACAGACATGCGTGTGCGCGCGCACACACACATGCACACACACACACACACACACACACACACTCTCTCTCTCTCTCTCCTATTCATTGCAGCATTATTCACAATAATCACCTAAGCAACAGATTAATGGGTAAAGAAAATGTGGTGTTTATGTACAATGAAATATTATTTAGCCATAAAGAAGGAAATCCTGTCATTTGCAAAAACATGAATGAAACTGAGGACTTTATGCTAGATGAAATAAGCCAGACACAGAATGTGATCCCTCTACATGAGAAATCTAAAACAGGCTAAATCATGCGAGCAGAGAGGATGGTTGTTACCAGGGGCTGAGGGGCTGAGGAATGGAGGATACAAAATTCCAGGTACACAAGGTGAAATCTTGCTATAAGTCAGAGTGCCTATAGTTAACAACACTGTACTGTAAAATTTACTAAGAAGAGTGTAGGCCTGAGGACTAAAAGGTACCAGGTTCGATTCCAGTCAAGGGCATGTACCTCGGTTGCGAGCACATCCCCAATGGGGGGTATGCAAGAGGCAGCTGATTGATGTTTCCCTCTCATTGATGTTTCTAACTCTCTATCCCTCTCCCTTCTTCTCTGTAAAAAAAAATCAATAAAATATATATTTTTTAAAAAATCAATAAAATATATTTTTAAAATTTACTAAGAGGGTACATCTTATGTTAAGTGTTTTTGTCGCACAAAAGAAAGAGAATGGGAGGACACTCTTAGAGGTGATGGAGATATTTATGGCATTGATTGTGGTGATGGTTCACAGATGTACACCTATCCACAAACTCATTACATTGTGTGCATTAAATATGTACAGCCTTTTATAAGTAAATTATACCTCAATAAAATAGTTTTCAAAAGAAACAGACACTGCAACAGGTTGACTAAGTGGCTCCCAAAGAGACATATTCACACCCCAATACCTTATTTTCCAAATAAGATAATCCTGTGACTTTTACCTTATCTGGAAAATAGGTCTTTGCAAATGTAATCGTATTAAAGATCTGGAGAGAAGATCATCCTGGATTACCTCCAAGGGTCCTAAATCCAATGAGAGGTGCCCTTCCAAGAGACCCCATGAACACTGGGGAGAGGAAGGCCCTGTGAAGACAGAGGCAGGGAGGGGAGTTACCCAGCCCCGAGCCAAGCAGTGCCTGGGGTCACGGGAAATTGGAAGAAGCCAGGAAAGATCGTCCCTTGGGTCTGCCAAAGGGAGCGCAGCCCTGCCAACAACTTGATTTCAGATTTCTGAACTCCCCAGTGATAACAGGACAAATTTCTGTTTTCTTAAGCCACCAAAGTTGCGGTGATTTACTCCAGTACTTCTAGGAAACGAACACAGACGCCAACACCAAGACGACCAAATGGCAAGGTTCTGGCAATGACCTGACAAGTATTTTAAAGAGCCATCACAGCCGAAACCGATTTGGCTCAGTGGATAGAGCGTTGGCCTGCAAACTGAAGGGTCCCAGGTTCGATTCCGGTCAAGGGCATGTACCTTGGTTGCGGGTGCACCTCCAGTGGGAGGCGTGCAAGAAGCAGCTGATCGATGTCTCTCTCTCATCGATGTTTCTAACTTTCTACCCCTCTCCCTTCCTCTCTGTAAAAAATCAATAAAATATATTTGAAAAAAAAAAAAGAGCCATCACATAAGTGCTTACAACTGTGCCTTGAGCAACAAAGTAGAAAGGGTCGACAAAGAAGCAGAAGATGTAAAGAAGAACCAAATGGAGATCTTAGAAATGCAATCACCAAAACTTCAAGACACACGGAACGAGTTTAACAGCAAAAGGAATATGACAAAGTCAAGAATGAGTGAACTTTAAAACAGAAGAATAGAAATTACTGAATAAGAACAAAAGAGGAAAACCGATAGAAAAAGAATGTACCGGGAGAGCTTCGGGGACCTGTGGTGCTGTTATAAAAGATCTAACATTTGTGCCATTGGAGTCCCTGAAGGAGAGGTGGAAAAAGGTGTGATTAAACACTATTAAAATGAAAAGACAAATGGGGATTCCTTCATGTGGCAGACTAAGGGTTAAGACCTGGGCACAATCTATGTTAAGGTCCCTAAAATACAGTATGTTTTGGTTAAATCATGAAAAGTAAAGTAGACTTAAATGAAGGGAAGAAATGACCAGAGATTCTCCCCCTTATATTTTGTTTATCTGGGTTTGGTTTTCCTTTCAAATTCACATCACCTAAAAATTTCAGTCTGGTGTCGGCTGAGATATTAGCCAAATCTTAACTCTTAAACTAGTCAAAAATCACTCTCCTAACACAGACTGAGTTTGAGTACAGTGAAGCACATTTTTCCTTAATCCATGCATTACCATCAATTTTTACTACCAGAGAAAATTAGAAACAGTGAACAAAGTAAGAGAAAACATGCCTTAAAAAAAGCATTTGCTGGTGAACAAACATGGAGTCTGTTATATTTATTTACTCTTCACTACATCCAAATAACTGCCTGCGACCGCAGAGCACCAGACCGGGAGCAGGCCCTTCTGAAGTCCTGCCCACGTGGACTCTCTGCCTCCACGGCCAGGGCTCCTGCTTCGCCCAGAGCCGCACCGTGGCTCCCTCTCCTGAAGCTGCAGGCCCACATCCCCCCCCACCCCCACCACCCCCACCCCGCCTCCCTGCCCTCTGCCTGTGGCCTCTCGCTCTCTTACCCTCCACCCTCTCTCGAAACCTCGGCTACATCCAAGGAAGCACCTTCCCTCTCTTGCACCCACAGATAAGAACACAAGCCCTTTTCATAATCAACATTTCCCTCCTAACTCCTGTGCCACCACCCACCAGGGACCCCACAGAGAGCAAACTGAGGGCACCTGAGCTTCCTGAATTCCCAGGGCAGGACACCGAGTCTCCCAGCCCAGGTCCCAGCTCATGTCCCAGCCAGGTCACTGCCCCTCCTCAGTCCAAGCAAGCAGCTGGCATTGTGGGGAGGGTCGCTCCCAGACAGCCCCATCCTGAGGGGAGGCCGCCTACAAGGCAGTGATGGTGACAGGGGACTCAGGGCCAGGGAACCCGGTGCCGTGCCAGGTCCACCACGTGGGACCGCGCTGACGTTGGGCGAGTGACCTGTGGCGCGGGGATGAGGCACCTGAGCCGGAGGGCGGGCGAAGGCCTGAGACTCGCTTGGAGGAGGACGCAGCTGAAACCGCCCCTCACAGGCCCAGCCTCTCAGAAGCTCCCCCACATAAATCTCCTGAGTGTCCACAGTCCCCGGCGGATAAGGTAGAGTGAAAAGCCACAAAGCTTGATTTTAGGCTAACTCTTAGGGGTGGCCGAGGACTGGGGAGCTCAAGAAAGGTAAATGTGCTGAGACCAGTTTGGCTCAGTCGATAGAGCGTCGGCTTGCAGACTGAAAGGTCCCAGGTTCGATTCCGGTCAAGGGCATGAACCTTGCTTGCGGGCACATCTCCAGTGTGGGGTGTGCAGGAGGCGGCTGATGGATGTCTCTCTCTCATCGATGTTTCTGACTTTCTATCCCTCTCCCTTCTTCTCTGTAAAAAATCAATAAAACATATTTAAAAAAAAGAAAGAAAGAAAGGTAAATGTCTTACATGTCTCTCTACTAACCCTTTGTCTGGCACATAGTATATGTGAAGAAACAGAAAGTCCATGCAATTGTAGCACCAGAAGGCAGTTTCCAGCCCAGTATGGCTTCTGAAGACACCCCAAGTCCCTGCGGGCTCAAATACACCCTCCCCCAAACTTGCCATATGACTTAAACGTTCTCCATCGAAGGTACCCTTTGGGTGAAGGCATTTCTCTGGAGCGCTCCATTGGCCGTCTGGGAGAGTGGAGAGCAGTATCTTTTCCGAGAGATTTGCTCAAGAATTGGCTTTTATGAGCTCGTTACGATTGGGAGGAAGTGCCGGCTGCCTGGTCTCTCTTTAACGTGGCACTTCGGCATCCTCATTCCTGCCCATAGCGTGGCTCACCGATCTCTAATCTCAGCCCAAGTCACGCCTCCAAACATCACACCCAGACACGCAGTGGCCTTGAACATTGTCATTCCGATGTCTCAAAAGCTCTTCATAATAATCGGGTCCACACTAATTCCACACCCATCTTGCTTCAAGGTTCCCTGCCTTAATGATTGGTGCCATCCATCATCCAACCACATGAACCAGAGATCTAAGACATTCTTCATTCTTACCTTTCTGTCACTCAAAGCACTAAGTCCTGTCGATTTTACCCACTAAGGACTTTTTTTATCCATCTACCCTCCTGATGCTCCACTGCCATTCCTTCGTCTGATCAAACACATCTCAGCCTGACATTCACTAATGATATCCCCTCAAGTCTGCTCTGCATACTGGCCCCAAATGTTGTTCTTATAAAAGTGAAATCAATACCCTAGCTGGTTTGGCTCAGTGGATAGAGTGTTGGCCTGCGGACTGAAGGGTCCCAGGTTCGATTCCGGTCAAGGGCACATGCCTGCCTGGGTTACGAGCTTGATGCTCCATGGGGGGGGCATGCAAGAGGCAGCCGATCAATGACTCTTTCTCATCATGGATGTTTCTACCTCTCTCTTCCTCTCCCTTCCTCTCTGAAATCAATAAAAGTATATATTTTTTTAAAAAGTGAGATTAATTCCTGTCTCTCTTTATTCAGGTCATTTTATGGCTTCTCATTGTTGTCAGGATCAAGTCCAAAATCCTTCACATGGCATATCAAGCCCACCAGGATGGATGGGACCGCACCTGCCCCTCCAGCCACATCTCTCCTCATCCTTCCCATCCTTTCTCTCAGCCCCTCTCCCCATGTTCCATTATCACCCATACCCCATGATCCCTCCCACAGGGAGGCCTTTGAAAAGGCTGTTCCCCAAAGTCTGAAAAGCTTTCCTCTATCCCAGGGAAATAGCTGGGAAAGAACTACTTTTCTTCATGTTGTTCTTTCCTAGTCAAGCCAATAGCACTTCCTCAGAAAGTCTTCCATGATCACTGAATTTGATCAGTGACTTGATGAGGGAATTGGGGGAGGGGAGGGTGGAATCAACTGAAGAATTTTTTTAAATATATTTTGAAAATATATGTGCCTCCCAACTCTGTCCTAACACATTTCTTTCTCTCTGTCATACACACACAAACACACACATACATCATCACCTCCACCGCTACCATCAGATTCTCACGTGATTCTGACGTATGCCCCCGATGGAGATGCCATTAATCATCACCAGCCATTGTTATGAGTAGGAGTGGGTTATGGACCTCTGAAGACTGGGAGTGAAAAGAATTGAGCCAAGACCGGTTTGGCTCAGTGGATAGAGCGTCGGCTTGCGGACTGAAATGTCCTGGGTTCGATTCCGGTTGGGGGCTTGTACCTTGCTTGCGGGCACCTCTCCACAGTGGGGTGTGCAGGAGGCAGCTGATCCATGTCTCTCTCTCATCGATGTTTCTGACTTTCTATCTCTTTCCCTTCCTCTCTGTAAAAAAATCAATAAAATATATTTTAAAAAAAAGAAAAAGAATTGAGAGCTCCTCTCCTAGATGGCCTTTACGGTGACTTCCAGCTCTAGACCTGAAACTGTCCGGTAGGAAGGCATTATGCTAGGGCCCGGTCAGCATGCCCACGGCTGAGGATGTGCCCTCTGTCTGGAAGTGCAGGGTATTTACAGCTGGTGGAGTTGTATTTACAGGTACAATACAGGATCCCCGTTACATTTGCATTTCAGATAAAGGACAATGAACCTTTTTGTATAAGTTATGTCCTAAATCTTGCATGGCACATACTTATACTAGAAAGTTATGTGTTGCTTATCTGAAACTCAGATGTAACTGGTACCCTGTATTTTTACTTGCTAAATCTGGCAACCCCACATGAGCCAGGTCTTTGCTGAAGGGCAGACAGGCGGTGGTTAAATCTTTAGCAGCTGTGGCATCCGAATACCAGCTCTCTCTCCTCTCTCGGCTCACTGACCTTCTCCTTCCCTCCTGCCTCCCCAGGACCACGCTCTCCAAGAAGCGCTGGCCTCTGTGGAAGCTTTGGTCTCAGGTTCTGCTTCCTGGAAACCCTGTCCACCACGAGGAAAATGGAAAAAAACAAACTATGGCTTATTCATATTACGGAGTGCCACAGAGCAATTAATATATATGAATCAAATGTATATGTAGCCACACGGATAGATTTCAAAATGAATGTTAAGTGAAAACAGCAAACTGCAGAAGGATACTCACAGTATTTCATTATTAATATCTACTTTAATGCACAGAATAATACATATATTATTTATCTGTATCTATAGACATATAGATATATAGGTAGTAAAATATTAGATTATGGATGAGAATAAAACAAGCCAACTTAAAGATGTCGGTTATCTCTGGTGAAGAAAAAAAGGAGAAGGGACAAGGATGGGGGTTAGCAGAGAGAGAGCTACCATTTTATTTCTTAAATAAAAAAATTAGCCGAGACCGGTTTGGCTCAGTGGATAGAGCATCGGTCTGTGGAGTGAAAGGTCCCGGGTTCGATTCTGGTCAAGGGTATGTACCTTGGTTGTGGGCACATCCCCAGAAGGGGGTGTGCAGGAGGCAGCTGATCAATGTCTCTCTCTCATCGATGTTTCTGACTATCTCTCCTTCTCCCTTTCTCTCTGTGAAAAATCAATAAAATATATTTTAAAAACAAAACAAAAAAACTACCTGAAGCTAATATTGCACAACGTTATTATCTGTTGAGTATCAATAGTGGGTATATGGTATACAATTCTCTGCACTTTTCTGTATGGTTGGCATTTCACGATTGTCAAAAACTTAATCACATTAACTTTCTAGCTGCCAGCTTAACCAAGGATCAAGACAATAGAAATTGATTTTGGCTGCTCTGCAGATGCCAGGGGAAGGTGTGACACAGTGAACTTGAACTACCCAGAGAAGGAAAGGGGATTCTCCCTCTTTACCCATGAAATGCCACCTGCGTGTAAGGCATTGCAGTAGGCGCGTTAGAAGAGATGGCTACGTAGAAAACAGTCCGACACCCAAAGGAGTTTGCAATCCGGATGGCCCTACTTGCAAAAGAATTATGTTCTAAATATTTATTTACAAGCACGTGGTTAAGTTCTTCAGTGAGCCCTCAAAAGGCCCGCTTGCTCTGCCATAAATTCCAGGATTGCCGGGCATCTTAATGTAATTGAAATTCCACACATTTGCGACGAAAAACAGTAGAAGACAACATATTTCAAACTGTGTGAGGAAACAGCGCGGAAAAACAATAGAGTGGAGTAAGAAATGGCTTTTTCCATTACCGTCGGTGCCGAAGTTTGAGGAAAAGGAGAACAAATTAAAGGCAGACTGTGGAGCATCAGAAGCTTGTACAGACTCGGGGGGAGGGGTTCTGGGCATTTCAGGGGCTTTTGAGGTGGATGCACTGGTTTTCTTCGTAATTCCCACATCTGCTTTCAAACCAAGAGCTTGTACAGTGGTCTCCTCTTCCCCATGGGAAACATTCCAAGACACCTTCACCCCAGGATGCCTGAACCCCTGTTTAGTACCAAACCCTGTAGATACTATGTTTTTTCCCAAATGTACATAATAAACTAGAGTAAAGGTTGAGGCTCTAGCCACTGAGCCAAACCGGTTTCGGCCTCTTCCTTTAGTTTTCTAGTCTTTTCCTGGATGTTTTCTTTTCCTCTTCAGATGGACAGTCAGACCCATCAGCAATCTTAGGCCTCCTTGGTGCCGCTCAGATTTGACTTCCACACTGGGGTTCAAATCGCATGAGGTGCCAGCGAACCATCCCGTGGTCTTAACCATTCCTACATTCCCCCCATTTGTTCAAACTTCTCTTCTGGGGGACAGCACCTCCTCCTGGCCCGGGGAAGCGTTTCCCAGCTCCCACAGTCTCTTCGTCCTTGGGCTTTGATTTTCTTTTTAAATTGAATGGATCGGGGTGACATCGGTTAATAAGATGGAACAGGCTTCGGGGCTACCGTCCTCTAATTATTAGAGTCTAATACATCATCTGGATATTGTATTGTGTGTTCACCACGCCGTGTTGTCGAACTTTTAAGACTTTCTGTGCAACACTGTCAGCTGATTAACCTTTAGGCTGCGGAAAAGGGGGGGAATATGAAAGCAGTCATATTTTCAGCTGTTTCTCACTGAAGGGTGCATCCATCACAGAGCTGCCTTTGACTCCCGTTTGGTTACTGCGCCGATAATTGGGTCTAACTCTGAGCCTGAGGGAGTTAATGGCTTCTCGGGGCAGTAAAGCCGTCAGGGGAGGGAGACTTTCCTCTCACATGGGGTGGCGGTGCGAGGACGGGGAGGAGATGGCAACGTCTGCAGTGTCTGGAGACCTAAGAGCCCGGTGATTTATGCCCGAAGAGAAGTGCGTTAGGCCGGGAGCCCGGAGGCCCGGGTTCTGGTCTCGTCCCCAGCGCCCACTTCCGGAGCGGCCTCCGGCAAGCTGCCTGATTGGTCCTTGCTTTTTGCGTCTTGTATTCATTCTGTAGACCAGGGTGATAATGCTACTTGAATTTATCAATTTGTTAAGCTAAGAGAGTTTTTATTTCTCCCTCTCTCCCTCGGTAGGTAAATGAGGCCCTCCTTTGAAGCTGTTGAATAGATTCAAGGTCTCTTTCTCTTTTTCTCTTTCTCTTTCTCCTCTCTCTCTCTCTCTCTCTATATATATATATATGTGTGTGTGTGTGTGTGTGTGTGTGTGTGTGTGTATAGATATATATAGATATCTGTGCGGAAAGATGCAAACAGTTCTGGAAGTGGAGAGTGGTAATGATCGCGCAGCATAGTTAATGTAATTATTACCATGGAATTGTATGCTGAGAACTGGTTAATGTTAAATTTTACATTATGTGTATTTTATCACAATTTTTAAAAGCACAACCAAAAAACAAAAAGATACCAACATAAGAACAGTTGATTGTCTTATTTTCATAAAACGGAATACGATGCAGCAATGAAAAAGAACTACTGCATTACCCTGGCGGGTTTGGCTCAGTGGATAGAGTCAGCCTGGGTGAAGTGAACGGAAGGGTCCTGGGTTTGATTCCAGTCAAGGGTACGTGCCCAGGTTGCGGGCTCGATCCCCGGTGAGGGGTGTGCAGGAGGCAACCAATCAATGATTCTCTCTCATCCTTGATGTCTCAATCTCTCTCTTGCTCTCCCTTCCTCTCTGAAATCAATAATTTTTTTAAAAAACTGCTGCTATGTACAAAGACATTAATGAATCTCACATACATAAATGGCCAGACACAAAAGTGTCCATTCTTGGCATTTTATTTACACGATGTTCAAGAACAGCAAAACTCAGCTGCGGAGAGAGCAGTCAGAGTGGGGTCACCCAGGAGGAAGCCCGCTCAGCACTGTGAATGCTTCTACCGTGACCCCAGCGGAGCTCGCACAGGTGCACACAGCTAGCATGTACCAGGCCGAACACCTGGGGTTTGGGCACATTTCTCCATGTTAGCTGCATCTCCATGCTAAAAAGATACCCCCAAAACAGTTGTTTAAATGTTTCCAAGTTTATTCGACAGCCAGCTGAAACCAGCTGAAGCATGTGAATTAAAACATCCGATTGGAGAGGAAAAGAAAGAAAGCATTTGGGGGAAGGGACATATTAGTTTGAGGAAATACTGCCATTCTGGGGTTGGGACGGGGGGTAAGGAGCACCCCAGAAAAGGCAAGCAGCGTGTTACCATTGCGTCTCCAAGTTCAGTCCAATGAAATCCATTAATAAGTAATTATTGAGCACTTAGTGCCAAGCACAAGGCAGAGTTCTAGGGCAGTTTCTCAAAAGTGGGCCCACTGCTTCCAAACGGGGTCAACAGACTGTTTAATGTGGGGGTCCTTACCCTTACCCCCCCCAACCCCGCCACAGATCAACTGACTCAGAAACTCAGGAGCCTCCTTTCCAACAGTCACCCCAGGTGACTCTACCAAGATGAATAATACATACTTTGTCCTGCACGAACCTCTCTGTCCTCCGAGGACGGAAATGAGATGTATAAACAAGCACTTTTCCTAGAATGTGGGCCGAGGAAGCCTGGAGGGGAATATGTGAGGGTGGAAGAAGGATGCGGAGGTCACATCAGGCGAGGTGATAGCTGTGCTGATATCAAAAGTCTGGGGAGGTGCCATTGCCAGAGGGAACTGGGGTGAAGGAGCAGGTGGGGAAGTCATTGGTTTGCAAGGGGAGGGTCCCAGGAAGCAAAACCAGCCACCCCCTGGGAATTTGTTAGAAATGCGCACACAGAAGCCCCATTACCGACCTCCTGTCTGAATCAGAACTTCCGGGGTGGCCTGGCATTCTGTTTGCAAGCCCTCCAGGGGGTCCTGAGGCCCACACAAGCCAGATACTCAGAGCCAGCAGGGGGCAGCAGAGAGGAGCGTCAGGAGCACAGCTGCGGGCCCGACTGTGTGGGTTCAAATCCCGGCCCTGCTGCTCGCTGGCCTGTGAGCTAAGATGGGTAAGCTGATCCCTTCGAGCCTCAGTTTCTCCATCTCCATAATAATAACCCTTAACACATGACCATTGCATAGAACGTGCCTGGCACACCATGAGCACTGCATACTTGTGTGTTTAATTTAGCTGTGTTTGAGCATCAGGCATGAAGCAGGTGTGCAGGAGTGTGGAGGGGTCAGCAGAGGACAGATCACGGCACTTCCTATGTAAATGGGGTGACCGCTGACCACTGTGGAAACCCTGCAGTGCAAACAAACATGCCCCGAGGAAGCCTCCTGACGGGAAGATGAGTCCGAGGGCTTGGGCTCCAAGAAGAGCCAGCTCAGGCTGGAGAAGTCAGGGTGGGCTTCCAGGAGGAGGTCGGACTTGTGCCGAGTCCTGAGAGCAGCTAGGATGCAGGTGGAGCCCAACACACAGGGCCTCGGGGAGGGCGGGAAGGAGGGAGGGAGAAACCTGGGTGGAATAGGAATAGGCAAGGTGCCGTCAACTCGCAACAGTGCATATGGCAACTTAACAAAAACGTGAAATGAACGAGGACAGAGCTGCAAGGTGAATCTCTGGGATCAGTGGTTCTCAACCCGTGGGTCTCGACCCCTTTGGGGGTCGAACGACCCTTTCACAGGGGTCGCCTAAGACCATCGGAAAATGCAGATATTTACATCACGATGCATAACAGTAGCAACATTTCATGGTTGGGGGTCACCACCACATGAGGAACTGTATGCAAGGGTTGCGGCCTTAGGAAGGTTGAGAACCACTGCTCTGGGATGATCTGTTTTGTGCAAAATAAGTAAATAAGTAAAGTGAGTCGGTTCCAAAAATAACCTGTTTACAGTCCCAGCCCTGAAGGACCTCACCGTTGAGATCCACAAAGACACGCCAGTTTGTCCCAGTTCCCAAGCAGAGGAGGCGGTACCACACGCGGGGGTCGTGAGGAGGAAGCGCCAGGCTGTGAGGAATCAGAGGGCCAGGAAGAAAAGGTAAGCAAGAGCCCTTATTGGGGCTTCCACAAGGAGTACAGGGGAGGCAGGAGAAACAGGTTTGGGATTGGCCAGTTCCAGCCCCCCATCAGCAGCACCCATGCCCCAGACATGGGTGCCAGGCCTGCTCAAGTCTTCGGGCCAATCCAACACCTGGAGGGAGCTACCTGAGAGGACCCCTCCCCTTCTCCCCCCAGGAGGCCAGCAGAACTCCTAGTCAATCCTCAGACCCAGGACAAAGCATCAGTCGCCGTTGTTTTAAGGTGCTGCGTTTTGTTGCACAGAACGGTGCATAGTGGTGACAAAAGGACAGTGCATTTATTCTATCTCCTCTCTTACACAGATGCTCTCACCAGGGAAAGCAGGAAGTGTCGCTTACTTCATACGGGTTAAGGGACATGACACGTGCATTGTCATAGGTAAGGGAGACCGTTATCTCAGGAGCACAAAGAAGTTAGCCTGGAGTCGAATGACGTGCAAACTAGACAGACAGCAGCAAAGACGGGTGTGTAGACGACCATCTGAACCGGCAGAGCAGACTGACACGTGGCCAGTTTGGCTACTGCATCCGGACTCATCACCAAGAGAGAAGAAACGGCTGTTTCCCTGGCGATGGTCTCAATACCCAGTCACCTGCATCCTTCCCTACCATACGGACCTCAAGCGCCTGCCATCTTTGACCCTGGGGGACAGGCGGTGACCCCTCAGCCGCTCACACACACACAATGGAAAGCTGCATGGGTTAGGGCCCACCTTAATACATCCACCTTCTGGAACTGTTCTCAGTACCTTCCCCCTACCTCCCCCATCCTTGATTTAGATCTTTTCTTCTGCTCTGGCCTGCGTTCCACGTGTGAGTTTTCCTGACTTCTACATTTTTGGCCCCACCCTCTTCCAGTCCCATCCAGCTGACCTTTCAGGTTTAACAAGACCATTCAGGCCTCTGGCTCCGGCCGGTTTAGGGGCTGGTCCTTCCGTGATCAAGCCTACAGCTACCCAGGCCCCTCCACTGCGCAATTACCCAGAAGCACTCTCCGAGTCCTCACCACGCACGTCAGAGATAAAAGCAGCGTGAGCCTGGCCCCCCGGCTGCCAGCAGGAGCTTCCACGCTGAAGAAGTCTTGTTTTCCATTTCTCCCAAAGGCGTGTAATACAGCGGTACCTCGAGATACGAGCGCCCTAACATACGAGACTTTTAAGATACGAGCCGTCGAGCGAGCGATTTTTGCTTTGAAATACGAGCAACAGTTGAGATAGGAGTCATCACGCGGATCGGCCGGCTGCACACGACCCACCAGTTCACCGCGACTCGAGCGTCTCATAGTTTCCCACGCCTCAAGATTACAGAACGAATTGAACTCATATCTCGAGGTACCACGCATTAGGTTCCACTTCACAGGTGCTGTGGTCACCGGGCAGTGATGGCCCGTACGCAGCCAGCCAGAAAGTGCACTGGCCACCACATTTACTCTGCTCGGAAGTCAGTCCTGTCCTGAGAATTCACAGGATCCTCAGGATCTCTCAGAGCCCCTGAAATCCCTTTATGAATGAATATCAGCGACCTTGCTGCTGGCAAAGCACAGAGAACTAACTGCCAACTAGCAGAGATTTCCTCTTCGCCCAAAGCCAGCTCACCCTGGCCAGTGTGGCTGCCGCATCCAGAATCCATCACCGAGAGAGGACAAATACAGCGGTACCTCAAGATACGAGTTTAATTCGTTCCGTAACCTTGAGGCGTGGGAAACTATGAGACGCTCGAGTCACGGTCAACTGGCGGGTCGTGTGTAGCCGGCCCATCCTCACAATGACTCCTATCTCAACTGTTGCTCATATTTCAAAGCAAAAATGGCTCGCTCGACGGCTCGTATCTCAAACATCTCGTATGTTAGGGCACTCGTATCTCGAGGTACCATTGTAGCTGTTTCCCTTGACCAAGGAAGGACCAGCCCCTAAACTGGCCGGAGCCAGCAGCCTGAATGGTCTTGTTAAACCTGAAAGGGCAGCTGGATGGGACTGGAAGGGGGTGGGGCAAAAAAATGTAGAAGTCAAGAAAACTCCCGCGTGGAGCGTGGAATGCGGGCCAGAGCAGAAGAAAACCGGGCTCTCCCTTGGGGGAGAATGAAGACATGGACAAAATAGAGACAGGGAGCGGGCAGATCACTGATACCAGGGCCAGCGCAACAGGCAGCGGTGGAAAGCAGGCACACCCTTTTCCCAGATGCATGCTTTGCATTGTCCAGTCCCAACCTTGGGAGGAGGCGGGAGGGGAGAGTGGCTGGTGTCCCCAGGGAAAGAGGTGCCCTCGCCACCCCCAACTTTCAGACTCAGCACTGGGATCTCCTGGGGACTCCCCCCCCCCTTCTTCCTTTGGAACAAAGGCCGAGGGCCGTTTGGAAAAGATAAGAACTTTCTCACATCCTAAAGCAAAAGGGAGCCGGGGAAGGAACTCATCCAAGGAGATTTATGCCTCGACGTTAGAAACGCAGGAGCCGCTCCAAAGAGGGGTTTACACATCACAACGAGACCAGAGCCATCACGCCGCCGTGTCGTTAATGGCACCCAACTGGGTTCTGGAAATACGTGGCCGAGTTACGTCCAAAAAACCCCAGCGAGGCGGGACGTCTTCCCACGGAATCATTTAAGACCTCTCGTGTGTTGGGAAAGAAATCACTGGCTCCAGACTGTGCAGGGCTGCCGTAATTAAAGGAACAAATTAGAAGCGCCTCTATCCGGATAAAAGATGTTCATCACCCAGAGGGTGTGAGCGCCACATCACGTCGGCTCAGCGCCTGCGATTCTTCACCCATGGGCTCTGCACCGTGGGAACCGTTTGCTTCGAAAGGCAGGATTCCACCTGCAACGCCCCCCTCGCTCCGGCCTGTGAATGACAGGCCTGATTGACAGCCAGCCGCCTGGAAGGCTTTGGGTTGCAGGGGAGAAGGGGAGCGGGGAGGGAGGGCTTCTCTAATCTAATGCCTGCAGCGGCAGGAAATTAAATCTCTGCTATGCAAAGTTCTGCGGCAGGCGGAAGCTATGAGAAGGAATATCTGTGCGGAGTTATAAACGAGAAAGGTCACCGAATTATTTTCCTTCTTCACCTCTCTGCAATGTGTCGGGAAACCGGCATATCAGGACTCAAAATGAGATAGAAATGAGGCTGGTTACAGTCTCCTTGACTTTGCTGGCTGAGCCGAATGGTGCATTTCTGAGCAGCTTAGTTCCTCCAGGGAGTGGGGGGGAGGGGCGTTTGTGCTGCCAAATTTACCGAGGGGCGGGGATGCAGATGCTGAAGTCTGGGCATCCTTTGGGCATTCCTAGTTAATGACTTTCGTGGTATTTCATGGTGTCCACGGTGTCGCTGGGAAACCTGACAGGCCTGCTTGCTGGTCCATCCTTCTGTCACTCAGAAAGAATTAAGCCAAAACCAGCTTGGCCCAGTGGATAGAGCGTCGGCTTGCGGACTGAAGGGTCCCGGGTTCAATTCCGGTTGGGGGCATGTACCTTGGTTGCGGGCACATCTCCAGCGTGGGGCGTGCAGGAGGTGGCTGATCGATGTCTCTCTCTCATTGATGTTTCTGACTTTCTATCTCTCTCCCTTCCTCTCTGTAAAAAATCAATAAAATATATTTTTTAAAATAAAAGAAATAAAAGCTCCTATTTGGTATGTCCTTCGGGTCGACCAAGAGGATGGAAAAGCTTCTTTTCAGGTGCCAACCTTCTGTTGCGGGTTCCCTGATTCCCAGAGCAAGGTATTGGGGGGCCCGATCTCATTGAACTAAAAACGGGGAACACAGCCCAATGCCTAGCACTGTAGTGGCCAGCATCTGCCTGCTCGGTTTTGACTTCTTTTTCTGATTACTCCGAACTCTGAGCTCCAGCGAAGATGCCCAGTTCCTCCACCTTAGCTCCCCTGCCCTGTGATTGCAGCCATTCCACCACCACTGCACACAGGCGCCCACAGCCACATGCCCACGTTCAGCTGGTTGGTGGGTGTAAGGAGCTGAATTGTGTCCCTCCCCGCAAATTCACATGTGGAAGCCCTAAGGCCCAGTGCCTAAGAATGGGACGGGACTTAGGGGTAGGGTCTTTAAAGAGGTGAAATTAGGTCCTTAAGGTGGGCCCTAATCCAATATGATCGGTGTCCTTATAAGAAGAGAAGAGAAGCGCTGAAACTGGTGTGGTTCAGTGGATAGAGCATCGGCCTCGGACTGAAAAGTCCCAGGTTCGATTCCAGTCAAGGGCATGTACCTTGGTTGCAGGCACATCCCCAGTGAGGGGCATGAAGGAGGCAGCTGATCGATGTTTCTCTCTCATTGATGTTTCTAATTCTCTATCCCTCTCCTTCCTCTCTGCAAAACATCAATGAAAATATATTAAAAAAAAAAAAAAAGAGGAGCTAAGCAACCTAAGACCTTATATGCATAACCCACGGACTCACAATAGGGTGGTGAAGGCCTGGGGCAGGGGGAGGGAGCCAGCTCAAGGGAATCAATAGTGGGGGGGAAGAGGGACATATGTAATACCTTCAATACTTATAATTTAAGATTTATTTTTAAAAAGAGAAGCTTAGGATGCAGACATGTACTTGTGAAGATACCATCAGAAGAGGGCCTGCTATAAGCCAAGGAGAGAGGCCTTAGAAGAAACCACCTCTGCCAACACCTGATCTTGGATTTCCAGCCTCCAAAGCTTCAGAGGCTACATCATGTGACTGCTATGAAGATACTTCCCATAATGCCTCAGTTCAAGGAAACTGATAGAGAACTCCTGGGGTGGAGGATATTACGGGAAAGAGTTCCTGTACCTGTGTCTTCAGGCCATGCTGGATACCCTAGCATCTCCAGAGCAGGGAGAGGAGAATGGACTAATAATCATTACATGTAAAAAGTCATTATGTGATTATTAGTAAAACATGGGAAAACACTCACAGGACACCCAGAGGACAACCAGGAATCTACAAGCAGACTATGCATTGACTTCGGTTTCTCATTACCTCAAACAGGATCATTCAGTAAAAATGTTGAACATGCATTATATATATATATATATATATATATATATATATATATATATATATATATACACATACATATATATATATATATACACACATATATATATTGCTACCTTGAGATACGAGTGCCCTAACATACGAGATTTTTGAGATACAAGCCGTCGAACAAGTGAGCGATTTTTGCTTTGAAATACGAGCAACATTTGAGATAGGAGTGTCCTCTAAAAAGACTAATCAGTGGTACCTCGAGATACGAGTGCCCTAATATCCGAGATTTTTGAGATACGAGCCGTGGAGGGAGCGATATTTGCTTTGAAATACAAGCAACATTTGAGATAGGAGTCATCTCGCGGATCGGCCGGCTGCACAAGACCCACCAGTTTACCGCAACTCGAGTGTCTCATAGTTTCCCACGCCTCAAGGTTACGGAACGAATTAAACTCGTATCTCGACGTACCACTATATGTTGAAGTCCTAACCCAAATACCTCAGAATGTGGCCATATTTACAGAGATAATTTAATAAACATGAGGTCACTAGGGTGGGCTCTAATCCACTGTCCTTATAAGAAGAAATTGAGAGAGAGGGAAAGGGAGAGGGAGAGAGAGGGAGAGGGAGAGAGAGAGAGACAGACAGACAGACAGACAGACCAGGTGAAGACACAGGGAGAAGAAGGCCATCTTCAAGCAAAGGAAAGGGACCTTAGGAGAAACCAACCCTGCCAGCACCGGAGATGGATTTGCAGCCTCCAGAACCATGAGAAAAGCATTTCTGTTGAGCCTTCCATTCTCGGTACCCGGTCACTGCAGCCCAGCGCACTAACAGACCACAGATCAATGTTCTGTATTAGGGAGTGGGCTCCTTGATTACTGGGTGCCATTCGTCTTTGTCATTTCTAGGGCCTCGCGCAGCCCCTGCCCTATTCTAAATGCTCCTAGAAGGTTTCTCGATGAGAGGAGGAGAGGACTGGGCAGGGGGGAGGGGAGGAGTGATCATGGGAGCCTGCGCCCGGGAGAACTGCCCATTTATAATCTGTCTTCTGAGCTTTTTCAGCTGTGTTTCACTCATGCTGAAAGGATTCGCTTGGCAATTTATGTTACCATTTTTCCTCTTCCCTGGCTTTTAGCCGCGCTTATATAAATCACGGGTGACTCGGAACACGCGAGGGCTTATGGTGGGCAGAAAGCTGCAGTAAGAGGGACAAGGACAGTGTCAGCAGTTCTTAGCGGTGCTGTCCAATAGGATGACAATGTGTCCTGCGGGCGCAGTTTTAACTTTTCCAGAAGCCACCTTAAATAATTGTAAGAGGAATAAGCGAGTGCAAGTTTAATATTGCCTATTTCTTTAACCCAATATGCCCCAAATATTATGAGCTCAACATGTGATCAATATTTTTTAAATACAGTGGTACCTCAAGATACGAGTGCCCTAACATACGAGACTTTTGAGATACGAGCCGTCGAGCTTTGAAATACGAGCCACATTTGAGATAGGAGTCATCTCTCGGATCGGCCGGCTGCACATGACCCACCAGTTTACTGCAACTCGAGCGTCTCATAGTTTCCCAGGCCTCAAGGTTACGGAACGAATTAAACTCGTATCTCGAGGTACCACTGTACTCATTATACTCTACATTCTTTCTTTTGTACAAAGTCTTCAAAACCCAGTAGGTATGTTACACTCACAGCAAATTCTCTGCTGCAATTCCCATTAGACGCATTTCAAGCGACGATGGTTCACGTGGCTAGTGGCTACTGAGCAGTACTGGAGTCGGTGGTTAATAACAGAGACTTTAGAATCAGATGAATATAGGTCTGCACCCTGACCCGTCAATAAAGAACTTAATCTCTCTGTTTCTCAGTTTCTGAGTTTCGAAAACGGGCGCTACCCCCTCTCAGGGCTAATGAGGGGCTCTCGTGAGATCATTCAAGGAAAATCCTCAGCGCAGTGTCTGTCTGACACAGGTCACCACGGGCCACACTCCATGTCTGTCATTTACACGTGAATATTCCACAAACGGCCGTGGTTCGCCTTCTCGGTGTTTAATGCGGAGGCAATGAGAGCTGCAGCAATTTCTCCATCAGATGGCAAATGAAAACTCTCCCTCCAGCTTGGTGTTTCAACCAATGAAATGGAAATCATAAATGAACCTACCGCTAAGAATAAAAATGGCCGAGACCAGTTTGGCTCAGTGGATAGAGCATTGGCCTGTGGACTGCAATGTCCCAGGTTCGATTCCATTCAGGGGCATGTACCTTGCTTGCGGGCACATCTCCAGTGTGGGGTGTGCAGGAGGCGGCTGAGGCTGATCAATGTCTCTCTCTCATCGATGTTTCTGACTTTCTATCCCTCTCACTTCCTCTCTGTGAAAAATCAATAAAATATGTTT
This sequence comes from Lasiurus borealis, assembly GCA_004026805.1. NCBI lineage: Eukaryota > Metazoa > Chordata > Mammalia > Chiroptera > Vespertilionidae > Lasiurus > Lasiurus borealis. The sequence continues at coordinate 24,590 of PVJN01009579.1, read as the reverse complement.
TAAAAAAATAATAATAAAATAAAAATAAAAATGGCCTCCCTAGTGAAGTAGGATGGTCCCTCAAAATACTCCTGTTACTTTGAAAGTCTTCAGCTTACGACACTGAACCACAGCAAAAAAGACAAAAGTTACAGCCGCTCCTTCTTTGTACGCCCTTTCTCATTAGTTCACTGCGATACACCCCAAGGCAGAGGAATTGCCCTAGTCACTCCAATTCCGGAGCTGATCTGAGTCCCATGGTGCTCACATGTGACGGGCGGGAGGGCTGAGGGGAGTGGGGGCAGTGTGTGTGTGTGTGTGTGTGCGCGTCTCTAAAATCCATTCAATCACTGTTTCTAAATTATGTGTGTAAAAAAAGAGATACACCTTTCTTGTGAGGTCTCATAACTCACCCTCATATAACGCAGGTGATAAATTCAAGCAGGTTAAAACATGTGGACTAGATAGATTGCCGTATCTTCTATATATTTTCAATGTGGCATGCAATGAGCTCTCCTTCACCTTAGGATAAAAAATTACACCACCTCAGCCATAAAAAATAGCATTAAATAACAGGACACAAATAAACCCTCGCAATGATAGTTTGTGCTTTGTGGCTCTTTTCACTTGTAGATGTCAAAGCCATTTACAAACACAAATTAATGAGTTTCTGCACTCTCTGAGATGTTTTTCCCATCTTTATGGAGGTTTGCTTCACAAATAAAAATAGTACAGTGCTACCTCGAGATACGAGTGCCCTAACATACGAGGTTTTTGAGATACGAGCCGTCGAGCGAGCCATTTTTGCTTTGAAATACGAGCAACAGTCGAGATAGGAGTAATCGCGCGGATTGGCCGGCTGCACACAACCCACCAGTTTACCGCGACTCGAGCGTCTCATAGTTTCCCACGCCTCAAGGTTATGGAACGAATTAAACTTGTATCTCGAGGTACCACTGTATGTGTTAAATGTGTACAATGCGATGCTTTGGTCTATGGATATATTGGGAAATGATTACCACAAACAAGCTAATTAACATGTCCATCAACAAGCCTAGCCGGTTTGGCTCAGTGGATAGGCCTGTGGACCAACGGGTCCCAAGTTTGATTCCAGTCAAGGGCACATACCTTGGTTTAGGTTCCTTCCCTGCCCGGGCCCTGGTCGGGGCTCATGCAGGAGGCAACCCATCGATGTGTTGCTCTCACATCCATATTTCTCTCTGTCTTTCCCTCTCTCTTCCACTCCTCCTAAAAAAAAAAAAATCAATGGAAAAATATCCTCAGTGAGGATTAACCAAAAAAATAAAATAAAATAAAATAAATAAAACACATTCATCATGTCATAGTTCTGATTTTGTTTTTGGCAGAGAGAATACTTCAGATCTACTCTCTTAGCAAATGGCAAGTCTGTGACATGGTATTTTAACTATGGGGCGACTACAGGATGTTACCTGGGGATTGACAGCCAAGATGGTCACCACACGGAGGGAGTGAGTCGCTGTGGGGGCTCTATTTCTGAAGCCAGAGAACAGACTTCACTCCGCACAGAGCAGACTGACCGCCTGCTACCTGGGCCCCACCTTTTCCACCATAAATACTCTCAGACCTCTGCCCCTCCGTCCCAGTCTGATCCGTCCTGCATTCTGCAGCCGCCTCAGCTAAGACGATTGAGCTCTGCCTCTCTCCATAGCACTTTCCTCTGAGGGGTCGCATTAGAACCTCATTATATTTAACTTAGCAACTGCTTATAGACGGACCACTGCTGTTCTCTGATTAGTAAAACTTGTCTTTCCACACGTTTCCAGGTCAAGGATTATCTCCATGCTTTTTTTTAATTCCCTAGAGCACAGCGCTCGCTAAAACACGTAACAAACTTTTGATACGTTGGGTGGAGTGAAATACAGTGGTACCTCGAGATACGAGTTTAATTCGTTCCGTAACCTTGAGGCGTGGGAAACGATGAAACGCTCGAGTCACGGTAAACTGGTGGGTCGTGTGCAGCCGGCCGATCCGCACGATGACTCCTATCTCAAATGTTGCTCGCATTTCAAAGCAAAAATCGCTCGCTGGACGATTCGTATCTCAAAAATCTCGTATGTTAGGGCATTTGTATCTTGAGGTACCACTGTGAGTCACACAGCCTGGCTTTCCCCTCATCCTTCACTTACACTACTTGGCATATATGTGGTCCTAAGTGTGCATAGATGTGCTTGTGGGGGACAGTGAAGAAGATTTAGGCACATTTCCAACTGGCGACACACACCCAGAAACTGGCAGATTGCCATTCCAAGGGTTGGGCAGGCCACCCATGGGTGCAAGCCCCCCGTTCCTCGGCAATGTAGGCCCCAAGGTGTGTGTGACCGCTCTCTCCCCACACGCTTCCTGCTGCATTTCTTTTTTTTTTTTTAATATATTTTATTGATTTTTCACAGAGAAGAAGGGAGAGAGATAGAAAGTCAGAAACATCGATGAGAGAGAGACATCGATCAGCCGCCTCCTGCATGCCCCACAGTGGAGATGTGCCCGCAAGCAAGGTACATGCCCCCGACAGGAATCGAACCTGAGACCTTTCAGTCCGCAGGCCGGCGCTCTACCCACTGAGTCAAGCCGGTCTCGGCTCATGCTGCGTTTCAGTGGCCCCTCGGGAAATTAACTGCGGCCTCAGTGAAAGGTGTGGGTTCCAGAGAGACGGGTCCTCACGCAGTCCACGTGCAGAGGTGTGATGGGGTGAGACAAGGGAAGAAGCGCCCCTCCTGCCCGCTGGGAGTCGGTCACCCTTGTCAAAGACACACAGCAGCCCCATCAGGGAAGAGGGATGCGCACAGACCGCCTGGGGCCTTCATCTTCTGGAAGAAACTGGTTCCGGTCCCTTCTTCCTCCCTCCTCAGCTTTCCCATCTCCAGGAAGGACGGACGGGGAAATGTCACTCTCCACTCAGCCACGAAGTGAAATGGATGGCCGAGCTGCCCTCACCAAAGAGGACTGTGCACATCCATGAAACCAGAGAGTTTTGAAAACAAGGGAAGTGTCGCATGGGGGCTGTGATGTCAGGAAAAGGACAGGGAAGCTTCAGGGGGTGTCTTGGGTGCAGGCTTTCCTGCCACAGACAAGCTGAGTGACCTGGAACATTAGACCTTCCGTTTTCTCACCTGCCAGATGGAGAAAATACTTCTACTCATCAAGATAGCTGGCAATTCAAGTGGGGGGACCACATCAAGGATAGTTTTTATATGTTTTTAATATATGTTATTGATTTTTTACAAAGAGGAAGGGGAAGGGATAGAGAGTTAGAAACATCGATGAGAGAGAAACATCGATCAGACGCCTCCTGCATGCCCCCTACTGGGGATGTGCCCGCAACTAAGGTATATGCCCTTGACTGAAATGGAACCTGGGACCCTTCAGTCTGCAGGCCGATGCTCTATCCACTGAGCCAAACTGGTTTCGGCAAGGATAGTTTTTAATTAAATGTGGACTCCATGTCGAACTTTAGTAATGTTCATTCTTTAGAAGTTCAAGTTGGGGAATAAAATAACTGAATTAAGATTCAGGGAGAGTCTCGGAATGCAATGGTCACTTATTAATTTTTCAAACATTCAAACGGGGGAGATATATCTGAGTTAGGATTCAGAGAGCATCTCGGAATGCGGATAAAATGAAATCTCCATCTCCTGGACTGGGGGCGTGTGGGTAATTTTCTGCCCAGCCCCTGAGCTGTAACAGAGCAGGGAAGGAAGGGAGAGCGTCCGTTGAGAAGAGCTGAGCCCGGACGCTGTGGGCAGCCTGGCAGCTGGCAGGACAGGTGGCCTGAGGGCAGCCCAAGCTCGCAGGTGGAGAGGCACTAACAGGTGATGCTCAACCTTTCTAAGGCCGCGACCCTTTAACACAGCTCCTCATGGGGTGGTGACCCCCAACCATAAAGTTATTTCTGTTGCTACTTCCTCACTGTCATTTTGCTACTGTCATGAACTGTAATGTAAATATCTGATAGGCAGGATGTATTTTCATTGTTACAAATGGAACATCATTAAAGCATAGGGATTAATCACAAAAACAATATGTAATGATATATTGTGAAATATTTGTTTCTAATGACAAGTAAATGAAATTTTGTCTTGAATCGTGGTGTAGCATGGGTAACAGTCTTCATATGACAACAGTAAACTACATGGCTACACTTTGCTGCACCGAGGAGCGGTGTGTGGGTTCCTAAGACCATGGGAAATAGGTGTTTTCTGATGGTCTTAGGCGACCCCTGTGAAAGGGTCGTTCGACTCCCAACGGGGTCACGACCCACAGGTTGAGAACCGCTGCACTAACAGGTGGTGCTCAAGAGGGCGGCTCTGGCACCGCCTGCCTGGGCTGTGGGCACACCGCCTGGTGTGATGGAGAGGCCTTACTGAGCTCAGCCCTGCAAACGCACTCAGCACCGCGCCTGGGCCAGAGAGAAAGCACTCAGACACACTGGCCATTTGCTAACTGGTTTGGTTTGATGAGCAGATGGAGTCATGTGCCAGAGCTGGATTCAAGATGAAAAAACCACCCTAACCAGTTTGGCTCAGTGGATAGAGCATCAGCCTGCAGACTCAAGGGTCCCAGGTTTGATTCTGATCAAGGGCATATACCTTGGTTGTGGGCACATCCCCAGGAGTGGGTGTGCAGGAGGCAGCTGATCGATGTTTCTCTCTCATTGATGTTTCTAACTCTCTATCCCTTTCCCTTCCTCTCTGTAAAAAAAAAAAAAAAAAAAAAAAAATCAATAAAATATATTTTAAAAAAAAACAAAAAGATGAAAAAACCTAGTCCTGCCAAAACCGATTTGGCTCAGTGGATAGAGCGTCAGCCTGCGGACTGAAAGGTCCCATGTTCGATTCCAGTCAAGGGCATGTACCTTGGTTGCGGGCACATCCCCAGTAGGGGGTGTGCAGGAGGCAGCTGATGGATATTTCTCTCTCATCGATGTTTCTAACTCTCTATCTCTCTCCCTTCCTCCGATAAAAAAAAAAAATCTATAAAATATATTAAAACAAAACAAAACAAAAAAACACCTAGTCCTGACCCTTGAAAAAAACATGCTCGTTGAGTGCTGAGTAACACATATGTACACAAGCCCATCACAGCCCTCTTGGGTTTTGGCCAACAGTCATAAGAGAGCTGTCAAGCCATCCTACATGAAGTGTTTCTCTCCTGTAGATGTAGTCGTATAAATGGTAGATTTCATTTCTGGAAAGCCTTTTAGACCACACAAATAACTGTGTATACTTTATGCAGCCACTGGCAGAAGCTTTTCCAGGTATCTCCTAAGTATTAGAAGCAAATATTAAATCCAAATACTTTAATATTAAGTAACCTTTAAAATGTTCTCTTGGCAGAATTTCTCAGCATGGTCTAGACTGGCTGATGTGTCTGAAAATAAAACTGCAATAAGGGTTAGACAGCAGAGGACATATCTTCCTGGTAAATCTCCCCGAAGCAAGAGTAAGCTTTTTCTTCCCTATTCCCAGATCTGAAAATTGCGAAGTCGTGAGACAAAAATGTTTCCTTGCCAGCCTGATGTTCGCTGATACCACTGCCGGTGTGTACACACTGCGGGGAAGGTCACTTCCCTGGAAGACTTCTTCGGAAGTCTCCTGTCGTGGGTGTTAGATGGTGTCTCCAACCTCCGGCTGACTCCAGCTCTATGAACTACTTCCTGTTACTAACTCATGGGTCTCGGTGAAGCAACGTGTTAGTCCACACAGCCGGGTATTTGAGACCTTCCTCACTTGTGAATTGGGGATAATTAATAGCAATTTGGCAGCATTAGGACTCATGGAGTTATTGCATGTAAAGCGTTTAGAACAGTACAGTAGCCCTGCCTCATCTGCGAGGGATATATTCCAAGACTCCCAATGGATACCTGAACCCACACGTAACACCAAACCGGTATATGTTCTTCTTATTGTGGTCTTTTTTTCAAGTAATGACTTTTTTTTTAAAACCCCCACTCGAGGATATTTTTCCATTGATTTTTAGGAAGAGTGAAGAGAGAGGGAAATATCGATGTGAGAGAAACACATGGATTAGTTGCCTCCTGCACATACCCTGACCAGGGGCCCAGCCCTGGAGGAGCCTGCAACCGAGGTACATGCCCTTGACCAGACTTGAACCCGGGACCCTTCAGTCCACAGGCTGACACTCTATCCACTGAGCCAAACCTTATCTATCATTTGTCTTATACACACATACCTATCATTTATAAATTAAGCACAGTAAATGATTAACAACAATCCTATACAGTGGTACCTCGAGATACAAGTGCCCTAACATATGAGATTTTTGAGATACAAGCCGTTAAGTGAGCGATTTTTGCTTTGAAATACGAGTAATATTTGAGATAGGAGTAATCGCACGGATCGGCCAGCTGCACACGACCCATCAGTTAACTGCGATTCCAGCATCTTATAGCTTCCCATGCCTCAAGGTTACGGAAGGAATTAAACTCGTATCTCGAGGTACCACTGTATAATAAAAGGCTAATATGCAAATTGTCCCCACTGGCGAGAGTTTGACTGACCAGGAGTTAGACGTGTGCTGACCACCAGGGGGCAGTGTGGGACATGACGGGCATCAGCAATGCGGCGCTGGCAGCAGGTGGCAGTGAAAGCACTGCCAGCCCCAATGGGCCCTGAAGAGAGCAGGACCACAGCGGGAAGGTGGAGCGGGGGAGCAGGTGGTACCAGGCCAAGGCCCCAATCACCCCGCCGGTCACCCCTCAGATTGGCCCTGACCTAGGGTCCCTACTCGTGCATGAATTCCATGCACCAGGCCTCTAGTAACTAATACTAAAATAGAATAATGATAGCAATGTACTATAATAAAAGTTAGGTGAATGTCTTGGGGGCCATTATTAAGTAAAATAAAGGTACCTGAACACAAGTGCGACTGTGGAGCTGACCCCCGAGATGGCTCTCGGTGACTAATGGGCAGTGGTGGATGCAGCCTGGAGGCACTGGACAAAGGGATGACCGTGTCTCCGGTAGGATGGAGCGGACAGCGAGAGTCTCTTCATGCCACTCAGAAGGCCATGCAATTTAAAACCTAACAATTGTTTATTTCTCGAGTTTTTCCTTTACTCTTTCAGACTGTGGTTGGCCGGGGGTAAATGAAACCTCAGGAAGTGAAATAGCAGATAAAGGGGCACTACTATACCGAGGTAATAAACGCTTAGGAAGAGTTAGCGATTTGTTAGCTATTGCCATCATGCTACCATCGTCGTTGTCCATTCTTCCATTTCTTTTTATGTCTGTACATGCTCTTTCCTCCAAATGCGTCAAACAGCCCGTGCGTTGTGCTTCGAAAGAACAAACCATCCTTCCTTTGCGTCTGTGCAAAAATGTCTTCCTTTGACATTTTTCCAATCTACTCAGAAGCATTTTAAAGAAACACTACATCTTTTTGCCCAAGTGTTTGCTTAGTAAAACAGCCTGTGACATTTCCTCCCTCATGAAGCAGCTCATTGCATTTCTGTCCTGGGTGGCTGCATTGAGAATCAGAGGAAGCCTTGGTGTGATAAAAAGTGTCAGGAGCCAAAACCGGTTTGGCTCAGTGGATAGAGAGTCAGTCTGCAGACTAAAAGGTCCCAGGTTCAATTCCGGTCAAGGGCATGTACCTTGGTTGCGGGCACATCCCCAGTAGGGGGCGTGCAAGAGGCAGCTGATCGATGGTTCACTCATCGATCCATGTTTCTCTCTATCCATCTCCCTTTCTCTCTGTAAAAAATCAATAAAATGTATTTAAAAATAAAATAAAATAAAAAAGAAATGCAGACTCCCAGACCCCTGATACCTGCTGAGTCAGAATCTGCACTTTAATTGGATCCCCAGGGGATTCAAGTACACGATTTGAGAAGCAGCAATTTGGGCAATATTTTTAAATATTTTTTAATATATTTTAAAAAATCAATAAAATATATTAAAAAAATAAAATATATATTTTTTAAAAATCAAAGAGCAGCTCACAGGCCTGTCCGGTCCAGGAAGCTTCCCTAACCATCCTTTTCAGAGTCAGCGCTCCCTCCGACCTCTTGCACTGAGTCAACAACACAGAACTTGTATTGCCCGGTGCTCCGAGAATTCCCGATCTGTCGGTAAGGATTTTTTTTCTCCAACAAGACTATGGATTCCTTGAAATGAGAGACCCAGTCTTACTTGTTTCGCATTCTGTACCGAGCCTAGTAGAGTACTGAATGGCACCTGAAGTGGCGAGTACATTTTCTCTCCTTTATTCCATTACTCTTTGCTGGAATATTTTTAGGTGGTGGATTTGGTGGAATGGATATTTAGGTGGCATGCAAGTTGAGTGGTTGGCCAGAACCAGGAGACCCATAGGCAAAAAATTTAAGAATTAGGTTCTCACCACAAACTGACTTGTGAATATTGTCTCCTTACCTTATCTCTTTCTTCCTTTCTTCTCCCCTGAAATAATTAGTACAGCGGTTCTCAACCTGTGGGTCGCGACCCCTATGGGGGTCGAACGGCCCTTTCACAGAGGTCGCCTAAGAAACACATATTTCCCATGGTCTTAGGAACCAACACACCGCTCCTCGGTGTAGCAAAGTGTAGCCATGTAGTTTACTGTTGTCCTAGGAAGACTGTTGCCCATGCTACACAACGATTCAAGACAAAATTTCATTTATTTGTCATTAGGAATAAATATTTCACAATATATAATTACATATTGTTTTTGTGATTAATTTCTATGCTTTAATTATGTTCCATTTGTAACAATGAAAATACATCCTGCATATTAGATATTTACATTACAGTTCATAACAGTAGCAAAATGACAGTTATGAAGTAGCAGTGAAAATAATTTTATGGTTGGGGGTCACCACCCCATGAGGAGCTGTCTTAAAGGGTCGCGGCCTTAGGAAGGTTGAGAACCACTGAATTAGTAACAGCAGCCACAGTCATACCAGGAGTGGCCAGCAGGTGCTGGCACCCATGCCTACCTTCTGACCTCCCTACCTACCATTCTCCCCTGGCTCTCTGCACCCCTGACCCTGACCTCCCTGTTGCTCCTAGAACACACCAGACATGTTTCAGGGCCTGAACATGCTCTCCCATCAGCCTGGATATCTCTTCCCCAAACAGACACCTGGCTTATTCCTTCCCCTCCACCAGGACTTGGCTAAAGGGAAGCTTCTTGGCTACTCTATTTAAAATTGCAATCCACCAGTGAAGCTGATTAAAGTTGCAATCCACCTACATGTCCCTCTTCCAACACTACCTATCTCTTTTCGTTATATGGTTTTTCCCCAAAATACATATCACCATCTCACATACTCAATGATCTCCCTTTATTTTGTTTGTTATCTGTGTCTCTTGATAGAATGTGAGCTCCATGAGAACAAGAACTTCTGTAGGTTGAATGTGCTGTTGTAACCCCATGGCCTGGAGCACAGGAGGTGTTCAAAGGTATTTATTAAACGAATAAAAAGCAGAACTTTCCCAAGTGTATTCTGTGAACCATTGGGTAGTATTTGAGATGACTTTATGGGGCATGTAAACTAATTTCTTCTGATCATGTATTTAATAATGAACTAGAACGTCAAAACACTTCCATAGCCAAAACCAGTTTGGCTCAGTGGATAGAGTGTCAGCCTGTGGACTGAAAGGTCCAGGGCTCGATTCCGGTCGGGGGCATGTACTTGGTTGCAGGCATATCTCCAGTAGGGGGCGTGCAGGAGGCGGCTGATCGATGTTTCTCTCTCATCACTGTTTCTAATTCTCTATCCCTCTCCCTTCCTCTCTGTAAAAAATCAATAAAATATATTTTTAAAAAACAACAACACTTCCATAGATATAATTGCTTATTACAAGACTAAGTGGTTGTTTTTTTTTTGAGTGAATAGATTTTAAATTGTAATGGTAAATAGTAAATTATTATTTCAACAATAAAAAATAGGCGGTACATGGTAAAGAAAAATACCAGGTAAATAGAAATGTAAGTACAGGTGATGTGACCGAAGGAAAGCAGACGCTGATACGTGGATAGATATGTGATAAGGTAAGTATACTAAAATGTTGATGGTGGAATCTGAGTGGTAGGTAGATGGATGTTTACCCTACAATTCTTTAAAATTTTTTGCATTTTTTAACTTTCCATACTAAAATCTTATGGGCAAAAGCTTTGGGGAACAGCTAACTCACAGAAAGGAAAGGAAATAGTCAGTTATGCCTGAATGAATCAACAGAGGAAGGAAAGAAGACAGCAGAGACATTCAGGGAGAGAAAGCCAAAGAAAGTGAGAACACTGAGTTCCGGATGGATGAGCCTCAATCCTGAGAGACAAACAACTGCATGTAATTTTAGTCCAAGAAATAAAGCTTCCCACCTAGAGAGAACTTTATTGTGCATAAAGGGAACGGGATTCGGGGTCTTCACGCAGCTTAATAGCGTGGAAAGGAAGTCATGTGGAGGTAGAATTCTGTTTAATATACAAAATGAGCATGTTTGGAAAAAAGAGAATCTCAGCTGCCAGATGTAGAGCTGTAATTCTACATATGAACTGGAGCCTGAGAATAAAAAAAAACATGTGTGACTGCCTCCCAAAGCAATCTTCCTTTCCTGCAAGAATATTTCAATGGTGTCTTTGAAAAAGATGCACACAGTAGAATTAAGCAGCAATCAATCTATAATAAATTAGAGGTCCGGTGCACGAAATTCATGCACAGGTAGGGTCTCTAGGCCTGGCCGGCATTCACGGCCAATCTGTGGGGCGATGAGCAAGGTGATCAGGGGGTCCCCAATGGCACTCTCCTTGGGCCTGAGGCCTGGAGCCTGCAGGCTGGGGCAGCTCCTGCATTGAGCATCTGCCCCCTGATGGACAGTGCATATCATAGCAACTGGTCATTATGCTGTTCAGTCAATGTGCATATTGGGCTTTTATTATATAGGATAGGGTCCCTGAGCAGAGTTTGGGAAGACTGAAGAATTCATGGCGACTGGGCAGCCTGTCTAGCCAGAAACTTAACACATTATTGCTGTTTACTAATGGTACATGCGCGGTAAGTATTTACACACAAAGGGGGACTATAACCCCACAAACATGATCTCATAATGAAGAGCTTTGAGACTTTCTAAGTCATGTGACCTCTCCTCCACTCTTGTGATTATCTTAAATCAGGTGAGGAGTTCAAGAGACCTTGAACCACTTTGGGGACATTCCCGTTGTAAATTTTCCATGGGCAGATTTGCAATATAACATGTACCATGACTTGGTGTCTGTATAGAAATTTCCATTTTGACATCCTGTTACATAATGAGGTTCGAATTGATCCTAAACAACTTGGTGAATTGCGTAATGATTAACATCCAAGATCATACATCTAAATAGTAGTGAAGTGGAGACACGGACTCAGGTCTTCCAGCTTCAAACTGTGCTCTTTCAGCTACCCCAGGGGATGGAAAGAGAAACTGGGATATCGAGATGTCAATATGGGATCAGGGATTAACAATGAGGTCCAGCAGGAGCTGACAGATCCAAGAGCCCAGAACCAGAAAGAGTTCTCCACAAACCCAGTCAAGAACCAGAAAATGTAACTAAAATGGTGCCTCAGTTACGTTTCTCTGGGTTGCAAAAATAAAGACCAACTTGAGCCACTTGAAATCAATGGGTATGTTCACCATCTTGATTGTGATGGTTGTAGGGGTTTATACATATGTCAAAATGCACAAATGTCACTTTTAAGGAGGCACAGTTTATTTGTGTCAATTGTATTGTGCTGCAATACAATTGGTTTTCTTTTTTTAACTCTTAACAGCAAAAAACAAACAATAAAGTGGGTTAGAGGGTGACATCAAACATACACTATGAAGGATAAAGAGGCTCTGGATAATGGAAATGTGAAAAGGTCATGGGAGAATTAGAAGTACAGTGGTACCTCGAGATACGAGTTTAATTCGTTCCGTAACCTTGAGGCGTGGGAAACTATGAGATGCTTGAGCCGTGGTAAACTGGTGGGTCGTGTGCAGCCGGCCGGTCCACGTGATTACTCCTATCTCAAATGTTGCTCGTATTTCAAAGCAAAAATCGCTCGCTCAATGGCTTGTATCTCAAAAATCTCGTATGTTAGGGTACTCATATCTCGAGGTGCCACTGTACAAAACCCATCTTATAAAACAGTGACGAGGCAAGTCGGAGAGGGGCAAAACAGATGATGATGATGTTCGTAAGTTCACAGTCAGTGTCTTGGAAGTTTTATTGGCTTTGATAGGCATGTCAGGAAGACGGAGAATTCCTTCCTCTACCCTTTTTCAGTGTTTATGGTTGGACTAATAGTGAACTAATAAGATGGACCCAAGACTAGATTAACAGGAGAAAAAACAGTTTAACACATGCACACGGGAGAATCACAATTACGATGCTCAGATCATAAAATGAGGCTCAAATAAATGATCAGAGTGGATACCATTATATATTCTTTAGATAAATAGACAATAAATGAATGAGAAATTGACAGGCTAGTGCTCATTAGAAAGGAATGTAAGCAAGGTGTGGGCATTCATTAGTGAGGAATCTGAAGTTTGGGCTGGGATAGTAAGCGAACAGCTTGTAAAAGCTCTGGCTTTAGTTTCTGACCGCTGTGATAAGGTTGTCTCTCAGGAGATTTATTTTCTGCTCTCAAGGACACAGGGAAGGTCAAGGTGCCCTCTGGCACCAGCTGCTCGTTAAGAAGCCTTAATTCAAAGTAATCACTATGCCACTGTGGGGTGTATGGGGGCGTCATGTTTTGGGCCCAACCGGTACTAGGAAAAGAGGTGTAGCCCTGGCTGGCATCACTCAGTGGTTAGAGCACTGGCCCTTGCATCAAAGGATCTCGGGTTTGATTCCCAGTCAAGGGCACGTGCCTGGGTTGCAGGTTCAATCCCTGGCCCTAGCTGGACGCATGCAGGGAGGCAACCAATGATGTGTCTTTCTCACATTCCTCTCTCTCTCTCTCTCTCTCTCTCTCTCTTTCCCCTTCCCCCTTCCCTTTCTAAAAATCAACAGAAAAAAAAATATCCTTGGGGGAGGATTAACAAAACAGAAAAAGTTGTAAATATATAATATGGAACAGATTTTACAGTAAAATTCTTTGAAAGATCAAATTAGATCAAGTATATATTAGCATTTTGAAAGGTAAAACTTGCTAGACAAATAAGTGGCTATAAATAACAAAATGCTAATAGCTATTCCTGATTAATTCAGAGTTTCCCCAGCAGACGCCTCTCATGTACAGTGGAACATCATGCACATCTTTCTCATCTACAGGGTGAGAGCTTTTCTTGTTTGGTTGGTTGGGTTTTCTTTAATATTTTTATTGATTTCAGAGAGGAAGAGAGAGAGAGATAGAAACATCAATGATGAGAGAGAATCATTGATTGGCTGCCCCCTACACTTGGGATCAAACCTGCAACCTGGGCATGTGCCCTGATCGGGAATCGAACCGTGACCTTCTGGTTCATAGGTCAACGCTCAACCACTGAGCCACGCTGACTGGGCAGGGTAAGAACTCTTCAAAACCGAGTCTTTACACAGACATGGACATGTGACCACACCGCCCAAACCCTCGTTTAGCCTGGCCTCTCTCTGCCTTGCTCCCACATCTGTCACCAGCAAGATTCCCAACTGATGGAGCAGGAGCCAGGGGACTCTCCTGCCACAGCTGTGTCCGGCGGATTTACCGTGCCCCGCCATCCGCAACAGGAAAACACACTTCCCACGCGCAGGGGAGAAGTCACAGGGGGAGGCCTGGCGATGCTCAGTCCTCAGGAAGCCTCGGGGCCTGTGGCTTCCCTCTTAGAGCATCTTTCGAAGGGTTGAGGGTATTCCACACACTTCCCAGAAATTCCCTAACTCTTCATAAGCCACAGCACACATCCCACGCCTGGCCACTTCCAGACAAGAACCGTGGCCCAGGACATTGTCTGGCACAGACTGCGGCTCGAGAAGTACTTGTGGAAGGAAGAACGGAAGTAAGGGACTGAGGAAAAAAAGGAAGGAAGGAAGGAAGGAAGGAAGGAAGGAAGGAAGGAAGGAAGGAAGGAAGGAAGGAAGGAAGGAAGGAA